>BHFT01017635.1:7079-105823 GCA_004320025.1 Laticauda laticaudata | reverse complement strand
TTTTTTTTTTGGGGGGGGGGGGAAGGAATTCTGCAGCTCTCCAAAGGTCCCTTTCTTTCTTCCTCTTCGGGAGTTGCTAGGGTACCAGCTAACCGCCGGGGCAGCCCTCAACCCACAGTTCTGCCTGGTCTCTTGTGAAATCCTGGCTTATGACAGGCAGAGCTGTGGGGGTGCCACGTGGTTCGCTCCCGCCTCCACTCCCCTTTAATTAGCAAGATGAGGCGGCCTGCGTCATTCCCATCCGTGGGGAGAGGTCAGGGTGCGCTCTCTTCAATGCAGCAGCAGCAGCAGCAACAGAAAAAGCGGGCCTGTCTTTTCTTTTTTTCTTTTTTTCCCCCCTCCCCTTCCACCTCCAGTTTCTGAAATCTTCTCTGCTGAGCGTCCTCTGTTAATTACACTTCCCCCCCCCTTCCCTTGTCAGGGAGGAAATGGCAGAGAGGAGGAGGAGGAGGAGGAGGAGGAGGAGGAAGACACAAAAAAAGGATGCTAGCTCTGAGCAGCATGTCAGAAGTGACGCACGTATCCTTTATTTATATTGCTCTAATTCATTCCTTTTTGTCCCTGGGGATTTGGGGTCTTCAGAAATGCCCTACCCTGATCAGTATAATTTAGCAAAAGGATGGACGGCAATGACAACCGGGACAAGAGGTACCTACCTGCCACCGGTGCCTTTTTCGGTGTAGAACAGAGGAGGGGGGAGTTTTCTCTCAGGCTAGCTCTTTACTAATAAGGCAGCATCATGTTTTACTTCTTTTCGTTAGAAGGGAGGACAAGGGGCTTCTCAATAGTTTCAAACCCCCTCCCTCCAGTTTCCAAAAGCTGCACTGGTTGCTACTTTGGGTCTACTTCAAGGTTATTAGCTTTAAAGCCCTTCACGGCACGGGTCCAAGTTATGTGAAGAACCTTCTCAACTGGATGAGATTAGCCTGCTCCCCCACCACCACCCTGCAGACAGAAGAGGCATGTGTGCATCCTGGGGGGGTGACACAAGCAATTTCAGCTGGAGAAGTCCAGGACAAGAGCCTTTTCTGCCATAGTGCCCGTGGCCCTCTGGAACATTATGCCTCTCCAAATGAGATCCACACCTTCCCTTCTGGCCTTGAAGACTTGGCTGTGGCAGCTGGCCTGAGGCCCCAATGGGGAAGTGGTGTCTTGGAGGCGGTTAATGGACTCAAGTCACTAGACAGAACCCACCTCCTTCTCATATACACTTTGCTCCTTTACTCTCCTTCTTCATCCACTGAATTCTAAATCTATGGTCTTTATTGTTCTCATGCAGGGCTCTTCAAACTTGACAGCTTTAAGACTTGTGGACTTCAACTCCCAGAATTCCTCCTCCAGTCATGTTAGNCAAACTTGACAGCTTTAAGACTTGTGGACTTCAACTCCCAGAATTCCTCCTCCAGTCATGTTAGCTCAGGAATTCTGGAAGTCCACAAGACTTAAACTTGCCAAGTTTGAGGACCCTTGTTCTAAATGCTTTATATCAGAGGTCCTCAAACCTGGCAACTTTAAGACTTGTGGACTTCAACTCCCAGAATTCTCCAGCCAGCATAGCATAGCTGAATGGCTTTAAGCATCCTAGAGCTGCCTTGACAAGATGGGCGGCATAAAAAAGAAAGAAAAAAATCTGAACAGGACTATGGAACTTCCCTCCTTTGCTTCCTAAATGGAATTGGTGGGGGGCGGGAACCTAATTTCTCCTTAACCCCAAAGTTAATTGTTTTTCATTCCATTAAGATGAATTAAGATGAACTCCTGGATGATCAAACTTGAAGACTTCTCATGCCAGAAACTCCCATTTTGTTGGTACATTAGGAATCTGTAGCCTTAAAATTCTACTTCTGATATGAAGGTTTAGGTCAAGGTGTCAAAATCAATTTCACCAGCAGCAGGTGAAGGTAGAGGCATTGGTGGGGAGGAGGGAGGCACGCATGCCAACCCACCAGACATGCCTGTCAACTGTCCAGCCACCTGCCCCATCCTAACCACAGTGGCCACTGGCAAGCAAAGACAAACAGAGGGATGGAGCATGCAGGCAGGTGGTGGCCCAGAACTTCCAATGGGCGTTTTCTGCCTGTCCTGTACAAATACTGTACAAAGGCAGATAGATCAACTCCACAAAGCATCCACACAAAGTCTTTTTTATTGGTTCCTTACTCATATTTATGATGAGGTTTTTCTTAATGTCCAATCCTTTGCATAACTGAATTGTGTAGGAATAAAGTCTCAACCCATGATGATTGAAGCGACTACATCAGGGATTCCCAACCTGGGGTGCTCGCACCTCCTGGGAGTGCAACACGATATTCCAGGGGGTGCGAGAAAAGTCCAGGTAAATAATAGGATATTGGCTATATGTTGGCATTTTTATTTTCTTTTGCAATGGACTAATTTGTTTTCATTTTAGAGTTAAGTATCATTATTTAGTGGCTGTCACATACATAGCTGAAAAGATTCAAGAATAAAGTAACAATCTTTTTTTAATAAAATATTATTCGGAATTTATCCTTGAGCAAAATATAAATTTCAGGGGGTACGAGATTCGAGTGAAATTTCTTTAGGGGTGCGGGACGAAAAAAAGGTTGGGAACCATTGGACTACATGGTATGGTGGCTTCAGGCAAGAGTGAAGAAACCTCCCCCAACCCACCAAGGGTCAATTCAGTGACCAATCAGGGTTATAGATGTGGCCACATGACATGGACTACATTTCCCAGCATACCTTAACTATGTTTACCATGATGCATTCCCTTAAGGGGACAGCTCACAAGTCCTAACGAACTATCCCAAATCCTCTAAACTAACTCTAAACTGTCTGGACAGGATAGGGTGGGATCACATGCCTGCTCCTCCATGCCTCTGCCTGCTGCTTAAGACCAGCCTGGCGGTCACAGTACCCCCAACCACCTGCACTGTGTGTGTTGCAGAGTCCTTTGGCCAGCGAGCTGCTTTTGGACTTGCGAGCGAGCACTGAACCTGGGCCATGGACGGTCTTGTTTCCTGCATCCACCCTTATCTGATCCACAAGACTGCCCTGCCCCCTGGCCTCATGCACAGGAGGTGGCAAGCATGTGCTTGCTGGAGTCCTGTTTGAAAAGTGAAGCGCTCAGACTGCAGTCAGCCTGCCAGGCAACACGGACCCCAGGCAACACGGACAGTACACCCTGAGTGTACTCGGCATCTCCTGTGCATTCACCTAGGGGACAGGGCTTGGGCAGCCCCACGTGGGCTCCAGGGTGGCTCTTCAAATCTTAAGGCCACAGTTGTTCCAGCCTGGATGGCTGCCAGATGGTTGTAGATCGACACCCATTTGGTCTGGTCCAGGCTGAGGCACCATGGGCTGGTCCATCGCTTTGTTGGAAGAAATATCCTTCTGGGTTCAGTTCCAAGTGGGGAAAAAAGACCCTGGAAACATGGTGACTGCTTGGAAAGATGCCTTGGGTGAAGAAGAAAGAAGGGTTGATATGCTGATAGTGCAATTGTTTTATACCCTCTGTTGGGATTTGAATTTGAGTTTGTATTCCAATTGATTGTCAGACTCCCATGGGGCCATGCAGGGGCTACTCTGTAGGCTGTCCTGATTCCCAGCCTTGGTTGAGCCTTGTTGGATGATGATGTAATAAAAGGGCTTTGGGCAATTCCTATTATAGCTCTAGCTGGAGATCTTTGTTATGTAAAATAGGCTGGGTCTCAAGACAGACTACAGAACTGTCCCTGTATGGCCCCATGGAAGTCTGACAACCAATCAGAATACAATCTCAAATTCAAAGTCCAACAGAGGGCATAAAACCCAGGGACTCTCAGCATCTCTTCCCTTTTTGCTCAGGAGCTCCAAGGTATGTGATCCTGCCTACCATTAAACCATCTTTCCAAACAGCCTCCATGTTTCCAGTGTCTTTCTTCCCCACTTGGAACTGAACCCAGGATATTTCTTCCAACAATATAATGGCTGCATTTATGCAACATCCTGACTCATGATTTGCTTAACCATAGTTTACTGAGTAAATTACACTTGAATTCTGAGTGTGTTCTGTGCATGGCATATATAGAGTAAACCGCAAACCACACTTGCGTGCTGAGAATGTTTCTGTACACTCCATGTGCTCCTTAATTAATGGGCTGTGGGCAACAATATATTTATTGTAAGGTAATTATTAGCCTAGCTTGCATAATACAACATAAGGATGCTGGGGAAAACAGCTTAGTTTCCACTTGTGGCATTCTAGTCAAAATGTGCTTGAACTGACCCCTCTGTCTCCTATAAGAAGACCTCCAAGGTTCCTTCCCACTCTCTTATTCTGTATTCTCTGTTAGTAGAGAATATTGTGTGTGATATAGAATGACTTAGTCTGGTAACTCCGTCCCTTCTAAACAGTGTCATGTGAAAGCTTCACTTGATCAAAACCATAACTATTCATGGTGGGCCCAATCACAGCATATGGAACAGTGTGGTTAGGAATGGAAGGGGATTAAATGGTAAAGAATATGAATTAATACATGAAATTACAGAAGAAAAACAAAAAATGTATTATGTCTGTGAAACTAAGAGGAAGGGGAGGGGTGCAATTGATCTGAATGAAAGCAGCCAGATTTGTGTGGTGTACAGCTAATGAATATATGAAAGGGAAATGGTTTAATTATGAATGAAAGAACTAAAATGTCTGTCAGAAAGCCATCAAGGTTGTTGTAACTGTATATGAAAGTAGAAATTCATAGGATGGCGATTGTCACATGATGTGCTCTTAATGAATAGTTACCACTAAATATGAGTTTGTGAGGGAATGCGGTGTTCTAAATGTATGTGATCCAGAAAATATATTGTTAGACAACATGAGTAGAAAGGAATGGGCAAGAGAACAGAAAATGTGATTGAGCTGTTTGGAGACCTAAGAATGTATTAAAATGGTGAGTGATTAGTATCTGTTTAGAAATAAAGGTTTGCTTTAACTAGGAAGTTCTTAGTGCTCTCTGAGCTTGGTTGTTTGCTTGCAGACATTTCATTGCCCAGCTAGGTAACATCATCAGTGCTAATGACTGTGGAGGATTTTCTTCCTGTTTATATACAATAGTTTGTCCTGCCAGTGTTGGTGGGGGTGTGGTTTTGTAAATTTTGGTAGTTCCTGATTGAGGTATTGTTTTCTGCTTCTAAATAGCCAGAAAAGGTTAAAACAGTTCATAGATACACTTGGCAAAGGTATGAATATAAATGTAGTATCATGGTAAATATCATGGTTTATAATGAATGGCTGATTCAGTTATAGAAATAGGGTGACAAGAATTCTGACTGGGATATCTTTTTTTTCTCATTTCGTCAAGAAATAATCTTGAGAGGAAATAGACATTGATGAAAAGGGAACAAGGGAAAGAAATTAAAATAAAATAACTTGCAGGATGCAAATGTGATTCCCATATGAAGACATGTTAGAAGATAATACAAAGAATGGACACAAAAAGAATGTAGAAATTATTTGGAACAGAGTTAAAAAAAGTAATTCTACAAAGTACTACAGAAGCATCTTGAATTCCATTATCAGAATGTATGAAAAACTGGGGGGCATTTTGAAGTGGAAGAGCTTGTGGATGACACAAAATATATTCAAGAGAATGACAGTTGTAAAAATTGAAGATGAGAGAAAGATATTCTGTAATATGTGTAGAAAAAATACAGTTGTAAATGTGATTAGAGAGAGCAAGGAACAATTAAAAGTTTTAAAAGGCTGGGTAAATGCAAAGTGAATTGGATAGAAATGTGGAAAGAAGTAATTTGAAATATGAAAAAGAACCCTATTCAGGGCAGCGAAAAGGATTAAAAATATAAGTGGAGAAATTACTTGAGATTAAAATTAAATGAATGCTGGGATTTTAGAAATTTCTATGGTATCATAGAGTAAAATTGAAACAAATACCCGAAATGCTAGTGTTCTGGACAAAAAGATGATAAAAGGGAAATTATAAATACTAGAAAGTATTGGACACCAGTAAACTTCTAGTTTATGTCACAGAAGAAATGGTAAAAAAAAAATCTAGTTTGCTTATCAAGTAGTGTACAACTTGTTTAATGTATGTGCAAAGCTCTATGCCTGACAGTTGGAAGGATGCTATCAATAGGGGAAACTAGTGAAAGTAAATGCAAAAAATATATTTTTTTGAGAAGCCTTTTGATAGTATTCTGACTGAAAGGTATGATGAGCAGACTTGATAGATTGTCACTTCACTAGTCAATATTTCTATTCTACAAGATTGACCAAATTAATTGGGATTTTACACTAATTAACCACTCCACTATTTCTACAGAGATCTGTAGATTTGTCAGATTAAAATCAAATTTACCTAGGGCGACCAGATTTAGAGAAAGACCCTCCACTCAGATAATTAACGCCAACCAAATGGCACAGCATATTCAATGGGAATCTTGGAACATTAGATACCACTTGAGAAAAGACCATAGTCATTACAGTGAACATTAAACCCTGATTGACAGTCTCTGAAAGGCCATTAAATTCCGCAACATAAAACCCAGGATAATCCAATACTAAGCTAGAAATCACTACAGCTAACTGGGTGGCAGTAGGATGGACAATACACTAACAGTATCTTTACATTATCTTATCAATGGTGGGATTCAATATTTTTTACTACCGGTTTTGTGGGCATGGCTTGGTGGGTGTGGTGTGACTTAGTGGGCATGGCAAGGGAAGGCTATACTGCAAAATCCCCATTCCCTCCCCACCCCACTAACCTGCTTTCCAGCTCCGTTCTCCTTTGCAGGGTAACAAAAGAAGACTTAGCTGATCATCTGGGACTCGGGAGGCAGAAAATAGATGGGGGTGGGGTTTGTCAAAGCTGGTATTTTCCGGTTCTCCGAACTACTCAAAATTTCCACTACTGGTTCTTCAAAATTGTTCAGAACCTGCTGAATACCACCTCTGCATCTCATGATAATACTGAAAATCTGAAGGCTGTTGGATGGAGCTTCTAGTCAATGAGATGAAATTCTTATAAACCAGAATCATGGCATCACCTCCTATCCCATCTAAGCCATTTCTTAGTGGCCAGATTGGAATTGAAGAGTGAGAAAATGGAATGATGGCAGCCATTTAATCTTAGTCCAGGAAGAAAAATAAAGCACGACAGCTGGATTCCAGTCTGGGTGGCTAGTATAAAGCAGAAATCAAGACAGAAAGAGACAGTATGAATCAGAGGTGGCACTCAGCAGTTCTAACCAGTTCTGGAGAACTGGTAGCGGAAATTTTGAATAGTTTGGAGAACCAGAAAGACTACCTCTGTCTGGAGATTTTGCAGTTTTCTTCCCCTGCCATGCCCACCAAGCATGGCCACAGAATGGGCACACCATGCCCACAGAACCGGTAGTAAAAAAAAAAAATTGAATCCCACCACTGGTATATATTCTTTGCAATTTAACAAAACCTAGACAGCTTTCCTGAGTGATATTACCAATTTACAAGATAACACACCTAAGTGCCTTTTACCATCTGCCCTGCAGCAATCGGACTGATGTTTTAACATTACCCCAGCTATCTTATCTTGCCTCCCTTGAGATTCACAGCTTTTTTTCCCCCCATTTCTGCTCAAACTGGCAATTTCAATCCTTATTAGCGTATAATATTACATGCTCACCAAGCATTTAATTACCTACCCGGGGAGAACACTGAATTACCTGAAGTGAAATCTCCAATACAGGCTTGATTCCCTTTAAAACAGAAGAAGGAACGTGTAGAGGCAAATCTGTTCCTAACATAGGAGCATGTAAGGAAGGATTGCTCAATTCAAGTTAAGATTAACATATTGCAAGATTGCAAGATCATTTTCTAGGACAGGTCTCTGCACAAACTATATCAGTAATTAGCTCGATTCCCCTTGATTCACTATGAAACTATGTGGTTGGGCCGAGTTTTGGGGGAGGAAAATAAGGGGGGGGGATTCTGCCTCTTTCTACCAGCATCCATCAGTATTCATCTAGCTAGTGTCCTGTCAGTGTGAGAGAGTTGAGGGCTGTTTGGAAACTGAAAAAGTATTTGTTGTGTGAGCAAAGAGGAGACAGCAAGGAGCCTGGGCATGGCTTAACTGTTCTGTACTAAAGCTACTTGGTGTTCTGAAACTGAAACTCCTCTCCTCTGCTTGTGTTTTGCATTTGGGATAGATTTCTTTTCAGGTGGGGAGGGGGAGTAGAACTCTTTAGCATCAGAGCATGTTAATAATAATATAGGAAGTACTTATGCTCTGATGGTCATTTTGAAAAATCCTTTCTTACTGAGCACCTAGAAGCCAAGAGGAACATACGTGTCAAATTTCAAGTTAATTTCAAGTTTGTAGGCTTTACGGTTCAGGAGATTTTGTGATGATGCATGATGGTATTTAGCTTTTATATAGATAATTCAGGACCCAAGGGTACATCTGAGCATGTGCAGTATCATTTCTTCACCACTGAGTAACTGGGAACTTGTCTTTACATGATAGGAATTGGGAAGTAAGGTTTCCTGAATAGAACCAATTCATAAAAAAAATTGGGAGGGGTTCACCAAAAGGCAACCTTCTCTGGAACTGACACAGGAGAAAGGAAATCCTTCACGCTTCAGAATTCATTTAGACATAGCATTGAGCAATTTGAGGTTACAGGTGCTACCTGTAATTTTGGAAAAGTACCAAGGGATGCAGAAGGCTGAGCAATTATGCAAAATAGGCAGAACCATGTATGACTTATTAAACCAAGGCCAAGATTGGGGGTGAGAGTTTTCTCGAGTGTTTTTGAGGTTCTCCCACGTTTAAACCATGGAATCTATTTTACAGTTTGAATGCTTTAGTTGTCTCAAAATGGTCGACAATGGTAGAACCACATTAGTTTATGGTAGCAAATAAAATCAGGAACCTGGGAGTACTTTTTCTGATTAACAAATGTTATTAAAAGATTGTGGCTTCCTTCATTTGACACTGCAGCTCAAGAAAGCTTATGTCTTTGAATACAATTTGTTAGCCGGAAAAAAGTGCTATCAGACTCGAAACCAGTTTCTTGAAATGGTAGGTAATTGACTTTCCTATTTTTAACCATTGTAGTTTAGAGACATAAGAGCACAAAAACTGAGAGCAAGTAAAGGAAGAGTTTTGGTTCAGTTGGGTTCAAAAAAAGAGTTTAATTGGTTCAATTAATTTGATTAATTGTCCAAGTCCTTTTTCATAGCTGTGGCCGCTAGATAAACTGGTATCTATCTCACATTTCAGAGGCTTAACATGTTTTTGTATGTGCTGGTTTTATCATCCTAGTGATATTTATTCATTTCTTTACAAAGCAACCCATGTGATCCAAACTAACAACTTACTTTTCATTCTGAATGTGTTGAAAGTTCTAGTAACACTTATTAACTACAGTGGAGAATATTAAGCATTTATTTTATAATTAGCATTTGTGCATTGCAATTCTTTACAAAAGCCAATGCATCAGCTAGCATATCAAATCAGTTAAAGCAAAACAAACCAGAATTAAAACAATCACAGTCACATGTAACAAGAAGCAAAAAGTGTCCCATAGGCACCCTTCTGGGAGTGACTACACAAAGTCCCATTGTAAGGCTTACTGTTAAACACACAGAAAGGACTGCAATTTAGCTGGCATTTAAATTGCTATTGAATTGCTTAAAAGATAGCCCAAGTGAGCTTTCATCAGAAAGATTCCACAATGTGGCATGAGAGATATTACCAAGAGGGCAAGTCTACACCCTAAAAATGTAATGTGTTCAAGAGGGCTATCAATACCCCACACACACCAAAACCTCAAAACCTCATTACCAGATATGATGGCATACAGAGAAATGTCTTTTCCTACCTATTGCCTCACAAGTACGTTAGACTACAGCTCCCATCATTCCCAGCTCACTTGCTCAATTCCTAGAGGATATCAGGGCAGGAAAGATTAAAGAATGTTTATCTGGAGATGTAGCTTTGGTGCAGTGGTGGGATTCAAAACTTTTTATTACTGGTTCTTTGGGTGTGGCTTTGTGGGCATGACATGGCATGGCTTTGTGAACGTGGCAGGGGAAGGATACTGTAAAATCCCTGTTCCCTTCCCATTCCTGGGGGAAGGATATTGCAAAATCTCATTCCCTCCACACCCCACTAACCTGCTTTCCAGCTCCATTCTCCTGTGCAGAGAGCAACCAAAGAAGACCCAGCCAGTCCTCTGGGACTCAGGAGGCAGAGAAATAGATAGGGGCAGGGTCAACCAGAGGTGGTATTTGCCAGTTTTCTGAACTACTCAAAATTTCCACTACTGGTTCTCGAGAACTGGTCAGAACCTGCTGAATACCACCTCTGCTTTGGTGCAAAGTTACTATCCCATAGAGCTGAATAAACTTCTTAGATGAAAAGCAGAGTGTCTTCCAATAAAAACCAGAAAGTCCAGTTGTCTCTTGAAAACTCTCCCATACCTGCCTACCAACCATTTTAAAGAAATTAAGAAATGATTGCATTTCCCCCTTCTTTCCATTTTGTTTCTCTTCCTTCTAATTGCCTGACAGAGCAAATAATCCTGATTTGGCCTGGCAAGAGATAGTTAATCACATTGTCGATAACCCAGTACAGGGAAAGATGTGCCTATGGGAAAAGAGACAGAAAAGAAAGTATTGAAGCCACACCCAGTTTGCCTCTTGAGCTACCTTTGCTAGTGACTAACTGCAGACAAGCAATATCAGATCATGCCTGTAAAGGCACATATAAAGTCAGCTTCCTCCAACACCATTGGTCAAGTGTACATCTTGATGACAAAATGCTGCAGACTGATTGGCAGACAGTAAATCCTTTTAGATGATTTTAGATGATTTAGCAACCCAACCAAGAGTGGGTAGAGTTTTGATATTTCAACTCTGGAACAGCTCCTAAATCTTTGAGTTACTTTCTCAATATATAGATAATTAAGTATGTACTTTGAATGTATACATTCTAAGATAGGACTGGAAATGACTGGAAGCTTGGAGGTCTCCCCTGGCAGCCTCTGCTTGGCATGATGTATCAGAAATTAGTTGTTTTCTATAGTTTTTGTTGGTTTCCCAGATTCAGGCAGCAAGAATCCAGAGGAACACTAGGTGGCTGCCAGTAGTTTACATGATTACATATCTTTGCTGCCATCCAGTGGTCATCTGGGTTTTTTGCAGCCTTCATGTAGCTTTTGCCACTCCAATAGCTCAAGTTTTTCCATCCTTTTCTATGCTGGCCCTTCATTTTAGCAATGCTCCAGACCATTTTAGATTATGGATTTAATGGTCTTATGTTTACTTCAACTGACCAGGTAGCACTTCCATTCCCTCAGGATGTAATAATCCAGTCCTTGTGCATTTGTGGGCTCGCATACTCAATCTGCTGTTTTGCTTAAACTTATGGTGCTGCCACTGATTTTCCTTAGGCCATTTTGTTTTGAGGTCATTCTGCTTTGGAACTATCTTGATGGAAGTCCTTCTTCTGTTACAGGTTCCCCACTGTGATGACTCAGGGTGGGATACAAAACACACACAGTCACAGAAAACAGGTGAAGCCCCTTTTATTCCTTCACTTTGCTTCCAAGCTCCGAATATTGACAGAAGCCAAAAAAACTCCCACACAAACTGTTACAAGAAGAAGGGAAAAAGCAACACAAACCAGGCAAGATAAGGGCTGGAGGACTTCCACAGATAACACTTACTGGGAAGGACATCAAACTCAGAGAGGAACAGTAAGCTAGAGATATTTCCATGCTTTGTTTCCAGTGTCTGCCCATACGCAGGTCTGCGCTCTTATTCAGTTGTTACAGCTGCTGCCCATGAAAAGGATCAAGGCCCTCTCCTCCCAAGAAGACCGTATCTCTCCCTTATCCTCTCCTCCCTGCGTGCCCTAGGATGGAGAGGGGATGGGCCCGGGTCCTCCTCTGACTGCCCAGCCGGCCTCTGCCCTTCCCCAGCCTCCTCCACAACCTCCAGAGCCAAACTTCCACTCCCTGCTGGCTGTTCCTCCTCTCCCTCAGAGTCAGTCTCCACCAGGAGCATGACACCCACTTAGTCAGTTAGTGTGAACAGCGAAACCAATCTTAAGATGCTTTGCTTAAGGCCAGGTTGCAAATGTACGGACAGCCACTAGATGATAGCAAAGTGATACAGAATCTCTTATTTCTTTGCTGCCATCACCCATGCTGGCCAGGGAATTCTGGGAGTTTAAGTACATACATCTTAAAGTTGCTGAGATTGAAAAACACTGAGCTGGTGGCTGTCTGGATTTTTGCATCCCAGATATGGTGGACCCCAATTTTGCCTAGCAACCCCAACTAACTTAAAAGACAGCGATCTCCTAGAACTTTTTTTTTTTAAAGATCAAATCTTATACAGGTAGTCCTTGACTTATAACAATGCATTTAGTGACCATTCAAAGTTACAATGTCACTGAAAAAAGTGATGTATGACTGTTTTTCACACCACTGTTGCAGCTTCCACACGGTCACATGATCAAAATTCAACTGGTTCTGCTTTATGATGGTTGGAGTGTCCTGGGGTCATGGGATCACCTTTTGTGACCTTCTCACTAGCAAAGTCAATGGGGAAGACAGATTCACTTAGCAACTAGGTTACTAAACAACTGCAGTGATTGATTCAGTTAACAGTTGTGGCAAGTAAAGTCGTAAAATGGGCAAAACTCACTTAACAAACATTTCAGTTAACATAAATATTGGGCTCAATTATGTTTGATACTCCAGGACTACCTATAAAGGGTTTTCTGAATTCAGCTAGATTTGTCCCTCGTTCTACACCTTTTGAATCTGATTTAAAATACAGTACTTCTTTTCAAGTCAATAAAACAGAATTTGTCTTGGCTTTTTTTTTAAATAAAGAAAAACAAAAAAGAGGGCAAATTTAATGTAACCTGCCGTTCAAAGACTAGAGTGGGAAGTTAGGAAAAAAAAGAAGAAGAAAAAGGAACCTTCCCTGAGGAAAATGATGGCATTGGTGCTGGTGTCCTACCATTTAATAACTTCCTACAAAATTTTCCTCATTTTGCAGCACTTCTGGTGGCCAGGCTAAATCTGATGCTTCTAAAGCATCAACAGAATCCCAGTTGCTCAGGTCGGCTGCACAATTCGCTCAAAGCCAAAGCTAAGAAATAACAGCAATGAGTACCAGCCACGCTTATTCGCAAAAGGGAAAGCAACCAACTTGATTGCCCAGGTGATCTACATGCATGTATTCTCTACACAGAAAGGAGAAGAAACAGGATACTCACTACCACCCCATCCTCTTACACAGCAAGTAAATGTACGGGGTGGGGGAAGCATTCAGCGAAACGGGGCTTTCTGCGGGAGGGGGTTGTATAGTATCCTATTCATTATAGTCGTATAGTATCATTACTACAGATAGGATCATGGTCCGTTTTGGAGCTGTTCCTGCCCAGGGAGTTATAAAAGCAGGGTGGGGTCAATGCGTGTCCTACTTCGGGCCCCTCACTGTGAGCTTGGAGTAGCTTGTTGACAAGGTTGTTCAGTCCGACTCGGAGGTCATTTTCTTTCCGTTCGTGCGATTTACTTCCCCCCTCCGCAAGGCGCAATTAATACTGCCCAACCGAAAGCGTCTTTCCTCCCGCTGGAATAAATCCTCTTGACTGCGGTAGGATTTGCTTCTACCCACGGAGATGATCCCGTGTACGCTCGCAGCCTTCGAGGTTTCCCAGAGAGAGAGGGGGGGGGCGAGGGAGGAAGGAAGGGGGGTGGGGGCGACCGGCGGGGTCTTCATCCGAGGGGTGTAGTAGGGGAACCACTCGCGGCTGTTTGTTCTCCAAGGTGCATTAAAGGAAGCCGGGATAATGTGCGTCCGCCTGCAATGACATCTACCCATGAGCGACCCCTCGAAGCACGAAGACGGGTGTGGTGGGGGGGGGAAATCCTAGTCCTGAGGATCTTTTCTCGCTCCTTAGCCGGAGGATCTCCCGTTGTCCCCATTTCCGGCTCCTACAGCGGGAGGCGGGCGGTAACCGGACTCGGAAAGGGAGCGCCCCGATCCCTCCCCCGCCCCCCCCCGACCGCGCTTTGCGATCTCCCTCGCCTTTGCCTGCAAGGCTCCTGCACCTTTAAATAATTCATCGTCCTGCCTTCGCCTCTGCCTCCTGCATGGGGCTGGGGAGGAGACAGCGGCAGCGGCAGCAGCAGCCTGGTGACATCAGCGCCAGGGCTTCAACAGCCACCTGCTCCCCGACGGAGACGGAGGGGAAGGAAGAGAGGAAACGGCTGGGAACCCCCGTCGGATCCGCCGCCGCCGCCGCCGCCCCCCAGCCCGGCTTCCCGGGCCCCCCCCGCCCCCGCCCAGCCTTCCTCCGCCAGGTAAGCGGGTGCGGGACGCGCCGGGTGGGGAGAGCGTGGGGGGAACCCCGGCCGATCCCAGCGAGTGGATCCGATCCGATCCGATCCAGGCGGAGCCTGGGAGTCCTGGCTTCACCCTCCCTTTCCCCCCGCCTTATTCTCCCGTCCTTCTTCGTGCCCTGCCTGCGGCAGCTGCTGCCTCCGCCGCCGCCCGGAATCCCCCGGGTCCTAAAGGCAGAGCGATCGCCGGGCGCTTTCTGTGTTCCTGGGCATGAGCCGAGAGCCCTGGCGGGGGCGGACAGCCGGGCTTCAAGCGGGGTGGCTCCTTCTCGAGCCAGTTCTCCCCGAGTCTTCCTTTTCCCTCTCTTGCGGCCCAAGCCCTTCCAGCCCCGCCGCCCCGAAGAAACAGGGACATTCCTATGAAATCCGGAGAGGGAGGCAGAGGGGGAGGTTTCTCACACTGGAAGGCTGCCCGAGCGGCTGAAAGGAAACCCAGAGGTCCTCTGAACGAAACGGAGCGACCGGAACGGCGGGTTCTCCAGCGCTTGGGCGACCTGAGCAGTTCTCCTAAGATCCTGAAGTCATCCCCCCACTGGGTGTTTTCCTTTCCGGAACTTCCCTCCCCGGTGAATCGGCTTGACCCACGGCCGAGGAGAAACGGGGAAGCGCAGCTCCGTCCTCCGTTCAGGACGTGGAGCCGAGAAGTGGCGTTTTCGCGGGGCCTCGGGAGGCCCTTGAAGGCGATCGGGCACCCGGGACAGAGCCCGGGGCGGGGTTGGCAGATTCATAGAGGAGGAGGAGATGGCGAACAACCGCCCTCCGGAGCTCTGGGCAGAGGCGGGTGAACAGCTGCTCTTCCGGGAGGCAGGCAGGCAGGCTGTGCTCGGTCTCTCCCTGCCTCCAACCTGCTCGCTCGCTCGCNGCAGGCAGGCAGGCAGGCTGTGCTCGGTCTCTCCCTGCCTCCAACCTGCTCGCTCGCTCGCTCGCTCTCGGCTGCTGCCGCCTCCAAGGTGAAATTGGGAGGTGGCATCCCTATCCCACAAGCTGGATGAGTTTGCAGAATAAATGCGTTTGCGTTGCAGCTCCTGGATTTCCCTAGTCCTCATGAAAAGCACTTTCAGGGGAGCCCAGTTTCACCCCGGAAGGAGGCGGGTATGCTTACCAGGCCCTCTTAACCAGCTTCGTAGGAAGGAGGGGGGCGAGAGACCCTGCTGGGAGAGCTCGGTTGGGTTAAGTCCTGTGGGTGGGGGCGAGTTCCTGCTCCTGCTCTCGAATCTTCTCCCGCTGCCCTTGTGTTTTGGTCCCAAGTCAATCCCAGCCTTCCTGAATGGGCCTAGGTGGTCCTTAGCATACTTCCAAACTGATCAGCCAGCGACTACCCACTGACTCCCTCAACATGCCACACGAAGCCATAATCTGTTGCCTTTGATTGTGTCTTGCCTTTGGTGAATTCACACAGCAAGTTTAAAAATCATCTGTCTTTTGGTGAACGGAAATGTATACAGTTAATTGTAACATGTTAATCAATGTAGACCCAATAGGTAACCCGCAACCTGTATCTTAATTATGGCTGTGGTCATATAACAGACCTGCCCATGGTTAGTCTGGCTCCCAGCTTGACTGGGCTTCAGAAAAGGACTGAACCAATTCATGACAGTCCTGGACCTCCACGGCAGTGTGTCTCAAGGCCACCTCCTGACAAACTAGTGAGTTTTCTTATTCCGGTTGTCTACCATGAGAACAGATTTCTTGGCCAAGTTGTAGCTAAGAACATATGCAGGGCACTGCTTATGTTCTTAACCAATCGTAAGAATAACTCACATTTCCTGGGTTCGTGTGATGCAATGAACTATAAACTGATAACATGGTTTGGGTTTAGCCAGCATGCTGGACTGAAACATAGTTGGCTAGTTTGTGATTTCTGCAAACGGCATGACTCAAGGTATTCAGCTCGAGGCATTAGATTACCCAAGTCAGAGCAGCAAATCCACACACTCCTTCATGATAGCCATAAGACAGGAAATCCTACAAGATTCCTCTTTTCCTTAAATAAATGCAATATAAACTGTCCTTGACTTATAACAGTTCATGTAGTACCAGTTCAAAATTACAACTGCACTTAAAAAGTGGCTTACGACCATTTTTCACACAACTGTTGCATCCCCATGGTCATATGATTAAAAGACAATCGACAACTGACCCATGTTTATGATGACTGCAGTGTCCTGGGGTCATGTGATCCCCTTTTACAACCTTCTGACAAGCATAGTCAATGGGGAAGCAGGTTTCCTTAACTGTGTTACTAATTTAACAGCTGCAGTGATTCACTTAACTATGGCAAGAATGGTCCTAAATGGGGCAAAATTCATTTAACTGTCTCACTTAGCAACAGAAATCTTGGGCTCAATCGTGGTCTAAAGGCGGGGACTACCTGAAACAACAGAATGCTTTCTTTTCCTCTCTATAATCTACACAGGATGGCCACATACCCCTTCCCTCTCAAATTTTAGATGACCCTGAAAATCACTTTGTGACCTTGGCTTTTGCATTGTCTGTTCTGCATCTAGGTAGTGCACACACTGATTTGAAAAATCAGTGTGGCAGGAAAAAGAGCAACTCTTTCTTCAGGTAACAGCTTTTGATTCATCGCTTAGAATATTGGTAACAGTGCTTCCTAAACTAGATTATTTGCTCCATGAATTAGGTGTCCCTGTGTGCCTTTGTTCTAGTCTGCTCTTCAGTTGAGAAACCTGATATCCAGTAGACTACAGGAGATAAAGATGCGTGGAATAAAAAAACCTGAATTTTGACAGTGAGAAAAGCTGAATCTTATATAACTTTCGTTCATTTTAATGTAAATTATGCAAAACCAGATGGAGAATAGAAACTGGCACTTTGTGTGATTTTAACATTTCTCATAACTTATTCTGGTTTTTCTACAGATGAGGAGGGATGGCAAATTAACCATAATGCTGAAAGTCTCTCCCTAACAATTTTTATTCTTTTAGCAAATATTGGCTAGACATTTTCAACTACATTTTATCAATCATAGCCCTAAAAAGTATCAAAGGACTTCTCAGAGTTGTATTCTATTCCCAAGATCCATGGGAAGTCATGGTTTAAGATGGTTTATTCAATAAACCATGTTTGGATGGGTGAATAGCAAAGCTAAAGAAAAACCAAACAAGCCATTAGCATAGTACAAAGTTCAAACATATGGTAGTTCTTATTTATTTAACTTTTTACTGCCTCATTTCCAGGAACTCTGGGCAGCTCACAAAAAAAATACAGGTAGTTCTTGACATATGACCAGAACTGAGCCCAAAATTTACATTGTCAAGTGAGACATTTGTTAAATGAGTTTTGCCCCATTTTACTATCTTTCTTACCAGTGAATCACTGCAGTAGTTAAATTAGTAACACAGTTGAGTAAATCTGGTTTATCCATTGTTTTGGCTTGTCAGAAGAGATTATCACATGCTCCTGGAACACTCCACCTGTCATAAATGTGAGACAGTTACCAATAGTCTAAATTTTGATCATGAGACCATGGGGACACTACAATGGTCATAAGTGTAAAAAATGGTCATAAGTTACTTTTTCAGTGATGCTGTAACTTTGAATAGTCACTGAATGGACTCTTAAGTTGAGGATTACCTGTAACTATGAACAATTAATATTTATGTTTTACTCATGCTCTAACAGAATTGCAGCAGAGAAAAAAAACAGTGCAACAATTCTCTTCTTTGAACCAAAACCTCAATTCTATAATAAAAATGGAGTCCACTGGAGTTGGCAGCCAATAAATTTAAATAAATAATGTAAATAAGAACAAAGTTGTATCTTACGGAGTTTATTTTTGTTTGGAATTAGGTATCCTTTTCAAGTACTTAGATTTTGTAAGGCATGTAATACATCCAAATTATGAAAAAAATTGCCCCAAATTAGCCATTTCTTTATGCTTAAAGAGGTAAGCCCATTTTTATACCTTATTCCTTGCTAAGGAGTATTTAATCAGAGCTGGGCATGACCTGACCAGAAATGGATTGTAACCAGTCAGCAAATCTACATTGGAAATAATAGTCTTAACTGAGTTTGCTTACTGTGATTGTAACATTTGCAGTTTAGCATTTTCAGGTTTTAAACAGTAAGTCTGATCTGCCTTAGCTTCTGAATGCAAGATGCTAAGTAGAAAGAAGTTGAAAATAGCCAAGCTGATTGTAGTTTGGTTTAAAAAGAAAGAAAATATGATTTGGCAGATTAATCCATTATTCGTGTTTTAAACACTGGAAAACTTGATGTATAAAATGAATTATGATTTGACTCCCATCAGCTTGGAAGGAATTTGGATCAAGTATCAGAACGAATAGAACCAAACCACACTTTGTTGGTTAATTCAAGCCATTATTTGACAGGACATCAGAGCTGAGCCAATAAATTAGTTCACATGTTGGGCATACTCATTAGTTTAATCATAGTTTATTAGCCAGCCTAACAAAACACTGTTTTAGGATGCCTAAGTTACATGTAATTTCTCTGGTGGCTTAGATCTGGTTTTCAGATTTCAGGACAGCAGTGCAATTCTTGGCTAGGGATTTCTATTATGCCACTCATATACTGTATTATAAAGCACAAATATAAACACACTAGCTTTTCCCTTTCCACTGACTTATTGAAGGACTATTCCTGTAGTATTCTAAGATTACTTACCTTAGCCAGTAGATGCAGTGGCTTGGAAAAAGAGAATATGATTGGCTTCACACAAGACCTAAGCCATACTAATAATCGCTTGGTGAACTGTGGAAACCTAGCCTTTGTGATTTTGTTGGTTCTGTAAATCCAGTCAACTGTGCTTCCATCAGAAAACAGTGATAAATCAAACGTTTATGCCATTGCTGGAATTTTTTTGGGAAGCATGTGTTTGACAATCTCGGGTTGCACCTGAAGTAATGACATAGTTTACAAATTCGGAAAAGGATTTCTTAGATGGAAGACCCAACAAATTTCAAGCAATGGAAGATGAAAAAGTAATTTGTTTGAGATGACCGCTTAACCCAAATTTGACTGTTCTCCTGCTCCAAATTCCAAAGCTTTTCTATGCACTCCTTAACAGTTATTTATTACTTACGTCTCCTTTTGTTGAAAAAGCCTTTTATGAAATCCTAAGGGCAGAGATGGAAAAACGTGGGGTGGGTTATACTAACATTAGATAGATGTTCTAGCCCTCTGTTCTAGCCCTGTGCTGTTCAACATATTTATGTATAAGACTTAGAAGAAAGGCTAGAAAATACGATTATCAGATGTGTGGGTGAAACCAGAATTAGTGAGTAGATTAATACTTTATAGAGGGCTACATCAAGATTCGGGAAGACACTGACAAGCTGGAACAATGGGGAGAAGCCAGCAACATGAATTTCATCAAGGACAAATGCAAAATCCTTCATTTGGGTAGAAAAATCAGGCATGAATTTAGGGTGGACACTATGTTGAACAGCAGCGTGTGTGAAAAGGATCTGGGCATCTTGGTTAATTACAAAATGAATATGAGGTGACAGTGTAATAGAGCTACGGAAAAAAGCAATGCAGTCCTGACTGCATCTATAGAAATATAGTGTCGTGCTTGAGAAGTTAAAATTCTTTTCTATTCTTTGCTGTTCTGCACCTAAATACTGTGGACAGTTCTGAGCACCATATTTCAGGAAGAAAATTACCTCTGGTGTGGAATTAAAAAACTTAGAAGGAATGGCCAGAAGCACTGAGTATGTTTAGTCTGGAGAACAAGGAGACATGATAGCTTTTCCTGAAGGGCTACCATGTAGAAGACAAGGTAAATGTGCTTACTGTTGTTTTAGGAGACAAGACAAATACTGGATTTAAATGACAAGGAACACATAGTCACTGGGAATTGGCAGCATATAAATGTAATGCATGTATTATGTTGATTTCATCTGAAAACCAGGAAGAATTTCTTAACAGTGGAGCTGCTCAAATGGAGCAGAATGCTTTGAAAGTGGTAGACATTTTTCTTTCCTTAGAAATGTTTAAACAGGCCAAACGGACATCTATAGGGATTGCTGCAGAAGTAGATTCTTGCACTAGGCAGGGTTTGCAGTCCTTGAATTATAACAACTTATTTAGTGACCATTCAAAGATATAACAGCACTGAAAAATGACTTATGGCTGTTTTTTCAGCATTTGGTCACATGATCAAAATTCAGATGCTTGGCAACTGGTTTGTATTTATGCAGTGTCCCAGGGTCATGTGCTCACCTTTAGCAACCATCTGACAAGCAAAGTCAATGGGGAAGCCAGATTCACTTAAGAACAGTAGCAAGAAAGGTCATAAGGCAAAATTCATTTTACATTCACTGTCTCACTTAGTAGCAATAGCACTTAAGACTTTAGACCCCTCTCTAAGCAGTTTACAGGGTCAGCATATTGCCCCCACAATAATTTGGCTCCTCATTTTACCCACCTCGAAAGGATGGAAGGCTGAGTCAACCTTGAACCTGGTGGGATTCAAACTGCCAAGTTGCAGGCAAAAGTAGCCTGCAGTATTGCACTCTAACCACTGCGCCATTGCTGCTCACACTAACATAATTTTTGGGCTTAATTGTGGTCCAAAGTCAAGGACTACCTGTATATGGTATCCAAAGTCCTCAGCTTTTTTTTTTTTTTTNTTTTTTTTTTTTTTTTACAAGTCCGCAATCCTTTGATTCCTTATCTGTTAGTACCTTTTTGAAGAGCTCAAGATGCCAAACCCGGCATGGCCACCTCCAGGTTTTTCCCGTGGCAGCAACCCCGTGAGGGAGATCCGACCGAGAGAGTAACAGGCTCAAAGTCATCTAGGCAGCTTTTGTTCCACACCGGCCACTTGACCATCCCCATACTCTGCGGGCATGAGGCTTCCTGCACCATACTAGTGTGGCTCCATCATATTAATGTTTCCATTCATCAGTGGGTAAGGTGCTGTAGACAGCTATTCTATCCTTTCTTGCATTAAAGATAAATAAATAAATAAATAACCCAATGCATTCACGGATTCTTACAGACAGGCTGGAATGCAGAGGTCTTTCCAAGGACGAGTCCTCCCTCCTCTTGATTTCTGTCAATGTACGGGAGTCCTTCTCAACCCAGGGGAACCTGTTGGAAGCTGGCTGTTCGAACCTCTTTCTGGCCGGTGTGTGGTCCCCACGTTTTACCTGGTGAACAGCAATTTGGACTGGGCATGAATTGCATCAGAAGGACAATATCATGGTGAATTCAAGCTCGCCTTTTCTTCCTGCCGGTCTCCCTAAGTGAGGAGACTCACTCGGGGCGGGAAAGGCTTCTGTGCCAGTCAGTTCCCTGAGCGTGACTCACACACGCTGGAAGAGAACAGGGTGGTTTGGGTTAAAAGCCCCGAGAGGGAAGGAAGGAAGGAAGGAAGGCAGGCGGGAGGGAAGGAGTGCCAGGCCCGGGGAGGGGAGGGGGGAGAAAAAAAAAAAAAAAAAAAGCCGGGCCCCCCCCCCCGCGAGCGCCACCCGCTTCTGCCGCTACTTCGTTGGGTGGAAAAGAAAACCTTTCGGCAGCTGCAAACTGGGCAAAGCTTTTTGGGGTTGGCGGGGGGCGGGGGGGGGGGAGAAGCGGGACTTCTCAAACCTAAACCATCTGCCTCTCCTCGCTTTCACCAGCCTGCACCTTGCAGCGGCGTCGTGCGGCGCACGCAGCCTCTAATGGCCTCTGGGTTTGTTTTTCTTGTTTGTGGGATGGGGTGTCGACAGATCTCAGGAGCGACAAACGGAAATGGAGCGGGCGGAGTGGGGGAAGGGAGGAAGGAAGGAGGAGATAAGAGGGTTTGGGGAGTTTCCCAGCTGCTCACGGCACCAAACCCAGCCCCGTCCTCTTGGGACGGCCATTGACCCCCCCACCCCCCAGCTCCCGACCTCAGAAGCTGCTGCTGCTGCTGCCGTGCTCCCCCCCCCCCGTGTTGTCTGGCCGTGCTCACCCCGTGGAAAGTGAACGCCTGCGGCCCGGGCCCCGCCGTTTTTGATTCTCCAACATCCACACCCCCGCCCCGTTGTAACCCGAAGTTGCTTCTGGGCCCTCTCCCGAGCGCCTCCCTTTTCGCGCCGCCCGCCGGCAACTCGAGCCTCGGAAGGGAGGCGAGGTAAGAAATCGCCTCGCCACCGCCGGGCGTCCCTCAGAGGAGAAGGGCATTTGGGTTGTCGCTGCGGAGCGGATGAAGGACGCGCGGGAGGCTGCTGGCCTTGCAAGCGCCCTTCTCGGAAGAAGTTTCCCTGCCCTCCTCCCCGCCCCCCTCATCCCGAAATACAAACTCCGGAGTCCATCCCAGAATGCTTATCTTTGGCATCCCTTTTGACCGCTTTGTTTTCGCTCCTGACGCAGCGAGTTCATTTCGCTTTGCAGTCGGGGTGCCTTCCAGGCAGTTTTCCCTGGTCTGCTTCAATGAAGACTAAAAACTCCTCCCGGCTTCCTCACGCAAAGAAGGATAAATTCTAGAAGGAGCGGGTTTCTTCCCCCCCCCCCCCCTNCCCCCCCCCCCGCCTTCTTCGCAAACAAAATGCCTTCAAACACGGCGAGCCAGATGAGCAAATGTATTCCTTTTCGGAGTCTTTGGCTTTGAAAGAAATGACCTGCTGATGAATACTTCATGTTTAAAAGCACTCCCATGTACGTGCTTTTAGTAATCCTTGTTCCGTAGGGAGTTCAAGTAGGACTGTCCCCGTTTTGATAAGAAGACTGAGGCTTAGGAAACCAGGGCTTGCCAGTTTACCTCAGCTGGTCAACGGTGGGAAGGCCTGAAATTGGGGCCCAAACTGAACAAACGACTTCTCAGCTCATAGGAGGAACTTCAGCCTGAGGTTCTGCAAGGACTTCTACGGGATCCTTGCAAGAACCTAGCTGGCTGGTCCCTACGGATACCCAGGTCACAATTTCCAACAGATCTAGCTTGAAATTTTTTTTCCTCAGCTTGGGATCTCTCAGACAGAAGAAAGGTCTTTTTTTCTGAAGTATGTAAAAAAAAAGAAACAATACATCTGCAGGTTCAGCATCCAGAAGAAACTTGCCATGTCTTGCCCAATCATGATGTCCCACAGTCTCACTTTATTCAACCTTTGTTGATCCTTCTGAGATTCTTTGATAGAACAGACTATTGCTGGTGAATGGACTTATAGGATACTCCTGTCTCATCCATCGGCAGGGGTTCCTGTTTGTGCAGATCTTTGGGATTCCAAAGATCTTTGTTTTTCAACTTGATTCATATTTTCTCTCTCTCTCTCTCTCTCTCTCACACACACACACACCCTGCACTCCTACTTAACACAATAGGTCCTTTCATAGAATTACACTGCAGATTCATGCTGTTACTCAGTCTCTATGGTTGCCACAGTGCAGCTACCCTGAATGTTTATGCAGCAGATGTGTGGGCATCTGCAAAGGAAGATCTACATGCAGAAACCTCTATATGTTTGGAATGTACAAAAAGCCTACAGTTGTGTAAGGTACAGGGACATATGATAAATGCTGATTTTTCCTTTCTAATGTTTAATGAATTTGCAAATGGTACTGTTAACTCCCAACTGCTCAAGTGTTGGGCTTTGAACAAGTTTAAGCCAATAGCAATGTCATGCCATGATCCACCATATATAGCTTGAGCCCCCACTTTTGTTTTCTTCCTTTCTGCTATGCAAAGTAAGGGCAGAATTTGAAAACCCTTACATTTTCTACACAGGGACCATATCACTGCAATATTTTATCTGACTAAAAATAATTGCAGTGAACTTAATAGCGTTACAGGAGAGAGATATGCACAAAAACTAAGTTTAGAGTTCTTAGATGCAGATCTTTGAGGCCAGAGTGATAAATGAAGGAAGCAGAGTAAAAAGATAAAATTACCATGGGGGATGTATTATTTCACTTCAAATTCGTCATTCTTGAATCTTGGTTTTTACTTAAAAAATATGATGTATATTTCATGGTCAAGCTATAACGTAGGTGAGAATAAGATTGTGTATATATATATATATATATTAACTCATTCAGTTTGTACCATTTTTCTGTTCAGACGAGTACAGCAATTAACAAGTTTGCCAAAACACAAAAGATTCAAAATATTAAAAGGTTAAGTAGTACTGTAACACTAAACCAATTAAAAGATTGATTAAAAAGTGAATCTTCGGAAATTTTCCAAATACAGAAAGAGGGTCCAGACAAAACTCTGGGAATGTACATTCTGCATCATTGAAGTAATGGTAAAGGAAGCCTCCTCCCTTGTGTGTTATAGACAAGTCTATGAGAGCAAAAGCATCTTCAAAAGGCCTCTCTTGCAGATCCTTATATATGTGGACAGATTTGAAAAGGGAATGGCAGTCCTTCAGATAGTTGCCCTAATCATTTTCAAGGGTTAAAAGTTTCATATAAAAACCTTAATTTATCATCTGGCAAACAGAGTAGATATTTCTACACTGACATCATATGATCTTTGTACCTTGTATCTTTTAGCAGCATTGTTTGCAGTCTGCAACTTCAAGACACTTTCAAGGATAGATCCACATGCAATGCATATTGCAATAATTAAGACAGAATATTAGGAAAGTATGGACTAGATCTGACAGGACCTGACATTCCCAAAATTTACTTAGGAGCTTATTTATCTGAGTAAGAATTTGAATTCAGATCCAACTTTACCAAAACATACATTGTTAACTCAGTTTATATTAAGTTTGTATGAGAGTTTATAACATGCTGTAAGTGTACTGCACAAGGGGGCGCTAAGGGACAGTAGTTTGTTGTGAAGCAATTATTTCCTTACTTGATTGTATTATTTCTGGATAGTTCCTAGGCAGATTTCCTGAACTTGAGGGGGAAAAAACCTCGAGATAGAATTCAGTTCCTGTAAAGACCAAGTATTTTTCCAAGGAAAAGGGCTGGCAGATTAGAACTCATTTTACAGCTCTCAGGTCCATTATATTCCCCACCCTATGCTTGAATGCACAGAAAGATTCCTGCAACACACTATAACCTACTTTTGCTTCCAGCAAACAGGGCAGGGAAAACCTCCCTTCCACTCACTGAGTTTTGAGAGCTTGCAGCTCTTGGTTAATGGGTCTGTCTGATGCACTGCTGCAGAGAGTCTGGCTCAGAAAATGCTGGACAAACTGGAAAATAGCTGCAAGCAGGTTTGGCTGCAGGTTGAAAGATGAGCCACCATGCTTTCATCATAGATTACAATATCTTTCCCGATGGAACGGAAGTAGTCAGATTCTGGTTTAGGCTAGCATTCCTAAACTTACTGTTTGTCTTTGTTTTCCAGTCTGCAAAGTCATTGGAACTCTGTGTAATTAGATATTTTGTACTGGCCTGGTCCATGTCTTTCATAAGTGGACAATACTGTATTTTTGAGAAGCCTAATTCCTGTACTGTAAATGAAACTTCATTTGTAATTGTCCATTAAGCATAAGCATTTAGGAAGCATAAGAATTTAGGGAATATATGTGTTAAAATGCTTTTAATGGAATTGATTATTATTTCAAACATAAAAGCTGAGGGATACACAGCATTGTCTCAAAATCTATATGACTAATATTTGTATGCAGGCTTCTTTTCCCATAGCAATGAATTTCTTCAGTCACCCAGTATATAGGAGAAGCCTAAGGAAGGCTTGTTTGAAAATTATGGGACTTCATACAACATTTTTATACTGTATTTTAGGGAAAAACATGTAAGGTAATAGCTTGATTGGAACAGCTATTTCTTTCATATTGTCCAGAGGTATATCCCACAGCTTGACAAGTATTCTCACCGCAGTTCTAAGCGTGCAAGTTTCAAGCCATTTATTTTGCAAAAGCATAAGTATTGCCAATAGCTTTATTAAAGTTTTTACCGGTGCTTTATGATCCTGACAGCTTTGATAGTTACAATATAATTTAGTAATTATACTCTTCCATGTTTTGTGGAATAAAGATAGAAAAGCCGGGAGTAGTGGTTGTATTACTCAAGGTGGCCAGCCTGCCTGCTTTCTTGATATCAATTTTTTCAATACAGATCTGATATAAACTATAATGATATGAAGGATATCTTAGCTTTTTATGGCAGAGATGGCTTCCATGATAATGCAAAGCAGGCAGATTCTTTGTGATGTAAAAGGTACTTTTGGCCATAAAGGGTTGAAATAAGCTTGAAGGTTTTTAAAAGCACTGTTTTAAAGGCAGATAGCGGAGCCAATACAAACATGCTGTGAGAGGGAGCATTTAATGCTGCTTGGCCCTGATGTATTCTCCTCTGCTGACTTACTTGAGAGTAATGCTTCATGTCCCTTTATTTCCCCTACTGCAGAGTATAGCTAAACCGTTATCAGTGGTTAATTAATAAGTGGCTTTCAGCATACGAGGTGGGAGGCTGAGCTGAGGGATGATAAGAATAATGAGTTGTTTTGCTGCGTCTGGCTGACTCAACCAGCTGGATTCAGCACAGGATGGAGGGAACAGGGAAATGAGGAAAATGTGTTCTGCTTTATTTCTCCCAATCCATTTGGATCGAGGTCCCACTCCCTAGAGATCATAGTCTTTTCCCATTACAGTCTCCAGGTAGGATGCAAGCATGTGTGCTTCTTCTGTTCCTCCCTTTGCTAGCAGGATTTTTACATTTGTGTTTTCCCTGTGTCCTCCAGCTGCCCTCTGATTCCTTTCTCCACCCTCTGGTTCAGTTTTTTCCTGCAGCCACAAGAGATGCATTTTGTGGGCATTGTTGGCCTCAGCTTCTGTATCTCAGAAAAGGAGGGGTGGGTGAGTTGTTGCAGGTTCCAGTCTCCTCACACCACAAGCAGCTAGGAAAGCTGAACTTAGCAGTGGACATCTGCCTGGGGAAGCTGCTGCTCTTATAGTCCAACTACACTACACACCTCCTGTTGTGTGTGTGGGCTTCTCAAAAGGAGTTTGAGAAGCCCTCTGTATCGTCCTGTCCTAAGCAATCTTGTTCCCTGCCCCCTCACACAAGTTTGTGAATGGTTTTAATGCTATGGATGAGTATGCGATAAACTACACATTCATCAAACAGGGATTTTGCGCTCTGTAAGGAGAATGAAATTCCTTCATTTGTTTTTGGTTTTTTTAAAGACGGGGAATTTGTGTGGATGAGAAAATCCAGATAACTGTAAGGGCCTGAAAGAATAAGGGTCTGCAAGAAATGTGTTTTAGATCTCCACACACACACACCCATGTTTCCCTGAAAATAAGACCTGGCCTTATTTATTTTTGCCATCCAAAAAAAGCACCATGTCTTATTTTGGGGGGATGTCTAATTATTGACTTAACTTGCAGCGGCAGTACCAACAAGCCCAGCAAGAGCCCACTGCCAGCCCACTTCTTCTATGGCTGCTTGCTGCCACTTGCGCATGTTGCCCCCCGGCCTCCATTTTGCTGTCAAGAGGCCTTCAGGAAAGGCCTTTGCAGCTGAGAAACAGGTTCCAGATTGACGTGTGCATTGCCCCTGGCCTCCATTTCACCCCCAGATGCCTTCTGGAAAACCCTCTGCAGCCAATAAGAGAGCCTCAGATCGATAAAGGAAGGTGTTGGGGTGTGCGACACCTGGAAAATAGGACAGCTCCAATTTTTACCTGGGCATGGTCTTCACTAGGGCTTATTTGGGGGGTGGGGCTTATATTGGATGCATGTGTAAAAATAAAGCTAGGACATACTTTCGGGGTAGGTCGTATTTTGGGGGAAACATGGTATTAGTGGGAGAAAAATGCAAATGGTTGTTAGCTACATTTTTTCGATTTTATCATTATAAAAGTATTGCTAGTATTAATTGGGAGAAGTGCATCAGGAAGAAATAGTTAGAATGCACAGGTGAAGTGCAGCAATTTCATAAGCCCTTCTCAGAGTGGATACATCCCATAATTCCCCTTCATATCAGCTAGGCATGATCAAGTTAGTTCGACACATCTGAAAAGTACCAGGTTTAGGGATACTTTCTTGCATCAATAAAATAACCTAGACAGAGGGACCATAATTACACACAAGGCCTGATTGATCTTTTGTAAGAATTGTCATTATAAATCCATGATAAAAGGATGCCAGAAAATTGTTACTAGTCAAAGTAGAAAAGTTGTTGGTGACTTTGTATTTACAGAGTTGCATTTAGTCATAAAAGTACAGCAGAGCTCTATCTTTACAACAGCAGTAGGTAACCTGCTGTTCATTTCATTTTGGACTTTCGCTCCCTTTTGCCGAAATCTACCGTGTTTCTCCAACAATACGGCCTCCACCAATAGGAAGCCCCACCATGTTTTATTGGTATAAAATCAAATTAAGCCCCTCCCCCCAAATTAAGGCCCATATTAAACATGCAAAATGGGGGGGGAATGGCGGGGGGACTTGCATTTAGGAAGTAATTGCATGCCCGGATATGGTGCTGCTTGCGTTGGTGGGGCACTTCATACCGGGAGACCTTCCGCCACCATTGCTTTCCCTTCTCCATTGCTGCTGCGGCGTTAAGAGGAACGCTGCGGCATTTGGCGCAGCCACCTGCGGCCAGTCAGGGCTCTTCCCTGCAACCGGAGCTCCCGTCGCCACCTTCCAAGGGAAGGCGCTCGCCCGAGAGGATCTCTCCCGCTCTCTCTCTCTCTCCCCGCAAGGTCAACGTCTGCGCTGTGGACAAGGAGGAGGAGGCTGCAGCCGGTTCCTTCTGCTTGCTGAGAGGTGAGGAAGCAGCAGCTTTGCAGAGTAAGCGAAGCGCTGCTTGCCCGGCGAGATTTGGGAACGAGGGGCAGGAGAAGGCATGTACGCACCCGCGGCTCGCTTTCACGGCTCTGCCCAGCCCGCACGGCTCTGGCGCGGCCCTGGCGGGGTGAGTGGAGGGTCCGGCGGGGAGGCGCTCGCTGCCTTGGTGAGAGCTCTGCTGCCGGGAAGGAGGGCCTGCCTGTCAGCTTAGCCTGAGGCGCACAGCGCAGCTCCGGTTGCAGGGAGGAGCCCTGACTGGCTGCACGTGGCTGCGCCAAATGCCACGGCGTTCCTCTAGTGCCACGGCAGCAAGGGGGAAGGGAAAGCAACGGTGGCGGAAGGTCTCCCGAACATCCAAGCTGTCACCACCCACCCACCCGAGGATGCAAGGGTGGGAATTCAGTCACCCCTGAAAAGACGGCCTAGTCGTTTTTTAGGGGGACAAAAAAAATAAGGCCTGGCCTTATAATGTAAGAAACACGGTATGTGACCAATTATAAAACATTGTGGGAGTTGTAGTACAGTATTAAATATCTGAAGGGCACAAGATTGCTTACTCTAGCTTTATTGGAACCAACAAAATTGCCTCATAACTCTGTATGATTGTGACACTTCAACTCATCCAAAAATAGCTATTGCCCTCCTTTGCCGTTTTTGAATTGGCTGCTCAGGCACCAACAAAGCTACCTATACCTTCCATACATCCAGACAATGATTTTTAGAGATTTCCCTCTTAATAATGCTTATGAAGGAGAGCCAGTTCTGTGTAATGGTAAAAGACATGGGACTAAAAACCAAGATACACTAAATTCTAGCCTTGCCCTAGCTTAGCCATGAAGCTAGCTGATAACTTTGCCCTAGCCACTCTTTCTCAGTGCTATAAAAAAGAAAAGTGGAAAGTGTTGTCAGAAAGACTGCATGGACTTGTTCAAGTGGTTGCCTGAGTCAAGATTGACTCAAAGGTGTGCAAATACATACGCACAAACACACACAGCTAAAAAAGATTCCTCATTCGCTATATGCCGTGTTTCTCATATAATAAAGCTGGGTCTTATTTTTTTTTGAGCCCCCCCCAAAATGGCTAGGTCGTCTTTTCGGGGGTAACTTAATTCCCCCCCCTTGCATCATCGGGCGGGCAGTGACAGCTTGGATGTTGACCTCGGCATTGGTGGGGCACTTTGTATCGGGGTCAACGCAGGCAGCACCATATCCGGGTGTGCAACAAAAGTGCTTCCAAAATGCAATAAGCATTTTGTGATATTCTTTCCTGTCCCTTACTGCATCAGCCTACATCAGTCTATATTCAGCCTACATCAATCTAAATTCACTCTCTGACAATCACACTTCTGTAAAATCAAAGAAGAATTGGTGTCTTGTCATACAGGGAAACTTACTTGCACCTATCATCTTTCCTAACTACCATACCATGTGTCTGTGTTTCAGATTAAGCCCTGATTTCCCAAACAGTTGTTTTTAAGTACCTGCATTTGCACACTTCCTACAAGATGCTTCACATCTAAGCTAGTTTGATGGCTCATGCACAACAAATGTATTACAGGTAGTCCTTAATGTACGAGCACAATTGAGCCCAAAATATATGTTGCTAAGCAAGACAAAAGTGAATTTAGCCCCATTTTACAACCTTTCTTACCACAGTTAAGTGATTCACTGCAGTTAGTAACAAGATTTTTAAGTGAATCTGGCTTTTCCGTCGACTTTGCTTGTAAGGTCGCAGAAGGCAACCACATGACCTTGGGACACTATAACCGTCATAAATATGAGTCAGTTGCCAAGCATTTTAATTTTGATCATATGACCCTGGGGATGTCGCAACGGTCGTAAGTGTGAAAAACCATGTCACTTTTTTTTTCAGTGCCGTTGTAAATCGAGGACTACCTGGACTCTCAATTCTTATCCTTTGGTAACCTGACAGTAGGTTGGAGCCAGGGTCGCAAAAGGACACAATGGGGCAAGGAAGTGCTGGTTTAGCTCCTCAGCCCCGATGTGGCTCGCCCGAGTTCCTTTCCGTCATCCTGATTTGTTGTGAAATAGGAATGAGGCAAAAGGGGGAACCGTACCCGGGGTGCCGTCCCTTCGTCACAAAACAACACCCTTCCCAAATCTGGAACGTGAAACTGAAGCTGCCCGAGGCGAAACATCTCCCATCGTATGGCAGGGCGAAGGCTGTCCAGGGTTTGGAGACCAGGGTCCCCCTTCCCTAAGCCCGGCCCTAGCGGGACAAGGCTCCACAACTTCCGTCCGCCGGCCATCCCGATCCCTACGTCGCCTCCTTCGCAGAAGAGAACAGGCTTTATTTTGGGTTCTCTCTCTGGTTTGGTTTTGGCAGAGCTTCTTCCGCCTCAGAGGGTTCGCTTTTTCTTCTTTTTTTGCGCGAGGGAGGGCGATCTCGGACCGGCTCGCTCTTCCTTTAGGCCGCGCGTCTCCTCTGGCGGCGGAGGTGGCGCTCGCGCCTCCGAACTCCATCTTCTAGGACGGGCGGGCGGGCGCTAAGACCTGGCGGCGGCTGCCGTCGACTGTAGTCCCGGCGCTCTCTCGGTCCTTCGCAAGCTGGCTCGGCTTCCTGGCCAGAGACGACGACCAGGAGGGTAACAACGACAACGGCCGCTTGGCCCGGCTCCGGCCTGTCCTTGACCCGCGCTCGCCTCGGCCGGGTCTCCCCCCACAGGAATCCCGTCCCGCCCTACGGTGGGCCATGTGAAAGGGGAGCCAGGCTGAACCCATCCCACAGGTGAACGGCGGGGGGGGGAGAGCTTCTTCCAGGTAGGGTCCGGCGGAAGCGCTCCGGGACGCGGCGACCGTTGGGTTTTTTTTTTTTTCCCCCGCTGAGAGGAAGCGAGGGAAGGAAGTTTGGGCCCGGATCCGGCGGAGGAGGCGGCGCTAGCTATCGGCGGAGCGGCACGAGGGACGATAGGGGTCTGGCGACCGCCGGGAAGCGAGTCCGTCTCCGGTCCAGCTCGGGCGGTGAGGGAAGGCGCGCCGCGATGGGCGCCGTGGAGGGGGGAAGGAGGGAATGGCCGTGAGGGGAAGAGAGCCGTAATGGGCCCGCGGCGGTTGGATGGGAAAGTCCTGGCCGGCCATCCCTCAGGGGGTGGGAGAGAGAGGTCGGGGGCGAAAGAGCCGGAGCGAAGGACGTTTTCCGTAGGGAAAGCCGGCAGCCGGGTGGAAGAGAAGAAGGGGGTGATTGTTTGGGGGAGGGTGGTTTTAAAGTGAGGGAGGCCGTGCTTGCCCCGCGTGTTTTAAAAAGCGGCCTCTCGGTATGTGTGTGTGGAAGTGGGGAAAGAATAGAGACTCGAGAGCTTTCTCTCAGCTCGCGCGGGCGGCGCCTGGCCCGGCGCGTGAAGGCCTGGCCTGGTTGGTGAAGAAAAAGGGCGAGGAGAGGAGAGAAATCGTTAAGCCCAGCCGCGCACAAGTCCTCGTCTGGTGGAGCGAAAGACCTCGAGAAACTTGGGGGGTGGGTGAGGGGAGGTTTTCCGCACTTTTTGGGGAAGGGGGAATGGAGGCGGGGGATTGCCTGCGAGCAGAAGGGCGTTCGGGACGCGAGCGAAGAACTCCGCCGTCTGTTTGGCTGCTTCTGCAAGCCCGGAGGAGGAGGGAGGCCTCAGCAGGGGCTTCCTGGAGATGCAGGACGAGCGTGGTATCCGACGGGGACTTTCTGGGGGGAGGTGGGCCAGCCGAGGATCCTTGCCCCGCCTCTTCGGGATCCTTCCCTGCCGAGGAAGGAAAAATGGCTTTAGGAAAAAGAGAGCACAGGTAAAGGGACCCGGAGCTTCTGCATTGGCTGGTCGGCATCCGTTGCTGCCTCGAGGGTGACGGGCGCTGGCAAGAGGAGCTTTTTCCGCTGGGCACATTTGCGAGAAGAACCTGGGTCTCTGGATGGTGGCAGAGCTTGAGGTTCTGGCATCGTGGCCGGCAGACTTAGGTGCGGGAGGTGCAATGTGATGCTGGGGAATCTCCTTCACGCACGCACACACACACACCCAACCCCCTCTTTTCCATGGGCGTATCGTGCTTATGAGAAAGAGTCTCGCCTGTCAAGTAATCCGTGGTGAGATATATTTCGTGGCAATCTCTTCAGTTCTTGGAAAGGCCAGTCAACCTGTTTTGGGAGACCCGAGAGAATACCGAAAGGGAGAGAGATAATGGGCTACGGCTAGGAGCCTTTTGTGTGGGTGGAGGTGGGATGCAGAGAGAGCCTTAAGTGGCTCTCGGGGTGAATGAAGGCTCAGAGCTGTTGTTTTCCCTTGCTGAATCATGTGTGCTGAACCTGATGCAAACAATCCTTTTCTTCTGCTCCCTCCCCCATCCTTGCAGGAAGTGGCCTGGAAATGGCAGCTGTGTTTGTTGCTTTTTGAAATTTTCTTTTTAATCAGAAGTGGTTTCATTTTATAACTTTCCCTAAACTCCCTGATTAGATTATCCCTGTTTCTCTGTGAGGAACTAAGGAAGTAAATACAATCCCTGCACTTTGAGAATATTAAACTTTTAAACACACCATATAAGATTTAGGCAGTTGTATGTGTATCTTTTAATTGTAATTTAATTTCAACTGTTTCAACTCCCCCCCTCAAAGCAATGCTATGGAGCACTGCACACCAGAACAACTAGACACAAGAGCAGTTTCTTCCCCCCCCCATCGCCATCACTCTGCTAAACAAATAATTCCCTCAACACTGTTCAACTATTTACAAAGTCTGCACTACTATTACAGTTAATTTTCCCATTACTCCTTATCGCCCATCCCCTCCCACTTGACTGTTTCCTAGTATGATTTGATGGTTGATTGTATCCTATGACGATCATTAAGTGTTGTACATTAGGATTCTTGATTCTTATCTAATGTACCTTTTCTTTATGTATACTGAGAGTATTTATACTAAGACAAATTCCTTGTGTGTTCAATCACACTTGGCCAATGAAGTATTCTGTTCTGTTCTGTTCTGTTCTGTTCTATTCTATTCTATTCTATTCTATTCTATTCTATTCCATTCCATTCCATTCCATTCTATTCTAGCAAAATGGCAAATCTTAGAAAGTGATCAATATCTAACAACTTGCTCAAAGAAGTCAACCCTTTCAGGCAGACATATTTCTAGACTTAATTAAATTTAAAAGGATTAACTACTATGTTTCTCACACATAATTTTTCTTCTCATGGCTTCCTATACTGAGTTGTTTTTCAGACAGAGGAGGATAACCTTGCATAAATATCGCTTCAAAGGTGCCCAGATGGTAAAATCATTTTCAATAAAGATATACTTAAGACTTTAAATAATTTATATTTGAAATGAAGAGATACTGAAACCCTTTCCTTGGTGTCTCAGCAGGTGGCATCACCTGACTTGACCTAGTCTGATTTCAGGAACTAAACACAGTCAAGCCTGGCTAGAATTTGGATGGACTTTCAAAGAATGCCTGTACTGTAAATGTATTGATTTTTTTAAATGCATAAATTCAGCAATGTTTAAAATTATTTTTCAGCAAAAGAAAAATGGTTTTGTCAGCCTGAGGGATAGTTTCAAGCAATTCAAAGAAATATACATGTTTACATTTTTGCATGAAAATTCAATAATACAGGTAATATACAGGTAGTCCTTGACTTATGACCACAATTGAGCCCAAAATTTCTGTTGCTAAACATGACAGTTTTTACATGAATTACAACCCATTTTATTAACTCCTAAAAAAATTTCTTCCTAAAATTTGAACATAATATTCTGGACTCTAGATAGTCTGACCAACTGTTGATGCAACCCAGAATTGCATGTAAAATGGCACATACTCTGCTATGTATTCTCTGAATACATACATACTCTGTATTCTCCCGTCCTATACTGATGCTTCTGATTTTTTTCCTATCCAAGTGTAGGATTCCACATTTGTCCCTGTTGAAGTTCATTTTATTATCTTCTACTTAGTGTTTTAAGTTGTCAGGATGGATCTTAATATTAACTTGTAAACCATTCCCCCCCCCAACCCCTATCTTTCTCTAGTTGACAGTTTCCTTATTACATTTACCTTCCATTTCCCAAATTTCCTCTCTTTTTAAAAATATTCATTAAATTGGTGTCTGGTGTACTTTCAATATTTTATTTTTGAGTTCCCAACCATTTTGTGCTCTCTGTCACCAAAGCTTTTGAAATTGACTAAATAGATGACTAGGTTCCAGTTTGTCTTTCTGTAATGTCCTGAACTAGAAGATGACATGGTTACTTCCTTTCAAAGTTCTCATCATCCCTATTTGTTAGTATCAAATCTAAAAGAATGGACATTTCTTCTTCAAACTTTTGAAAAATAAAGACAATTAAACTAGGTGCCTTAAACTTCCTTCAAAACCCAAGTTGGGAAATTTCCAAATCTTGGAAAGTAAGAAAATGGGCTCAAAATCTGTAGAAGAGCAGGCAGAACTTGGAGTGAAGTTAAACAAATCATCAGTTTAGAGTTGTTGAATTGCCACAAGAGATCCAAGTCCAGCCCCGCTTGAGTTCTCCAATTTCGTGTTAGTTATGTTGACTGTTTAGTTGTCTAAATTCTTATCAAAGCTTTGAATAAATTTTCTATGCTGCAACTCTATGAATGCTCCTGATTCTTTATACCTAACAAAATCTTGCTCCTTGCTCCATGTAATAATAACAAAAATGAAGCCCCAGGCTACCAAAAAACCCACATCCTTTTGATACTTTTTTTTTAAAGAATCCAGTTAAAGAAGTTTCGTAGTTTATAATGGCTGAGAACAATTGTTACCTAAAAATTGTATGTTCTTTTTGTATTTTTTCATTTTGTATGTTGCATTATTGGTGAATTGCCTTGCAACTGCAATAGCTGATTATTATTTTTTAGAAAGTTCTGGCTTTCTATTAACATGTCTGGGATTTTCCTTATTTTTCATACAAGGAAAGCCTCAATAAAATATTATCTATCAGATATTTTCTTGGTAAAAACCTATTGTCAAATACTTTTTAAATACAGAGTTGATGGACATTTCACAGCTTTCGTTCTTTGTAGTCTGATAAGATCATTAGGATTTTTGCAAGACTAAATAGATCCTTTAAATACAGTTCTTCTTTTTAAGAAATGTTAATTTTGGTAGAATAGGAAAGCATAACATTTCAAAATAAGTCTGGGTATAGGATTGGCCAGCACAATAGAGCAAATGAAAATAAGTTCACACTACTTAAATCATGAATTTTCCAGCTTTTAGCGCCACAATTTCTTGTTTCTTTGAGGATGTGCAGGATTATATAAACTCCATAAATCATTTGTTAAAGGCTAATCAAGAATAGATAATGCTATACCTACACAAGACTATGCCTCACCTAAGTGATTTGCAAATGCCATTCCTCTTGACAGGGAGAGGACTGTACCTGAGCTAAATGTGATGTGAAAGGAAGAGGTTGCTATCCCTCAGCCCTCTTTAGACTATCAAGCTTTTATTACTATTACTCTTGTATGTTTAAACATGTACTGTTACAGTGTCATAAAATAAATATAGTTTTGATATAAATAAAGCCTCTTTGACTTACCAGCTGCTCAGCACTATTCCAGTGTTTCTCTTTAAGCACACCCCTCACCTTTCTCCCCCCCCCCCCCNTCAGCACTATTCCAGTGTTTCTCTTTAAGCACACCCCTCACCTTTCTCCCCCCCCCCATGGGGGACTTGGCTTGGCCTTTTTTCTAGAAAGCAATGCCACCTTCCCCTTTAATTACAGTGCTTTCCTAGCACCTCCCTTCAACTTAACTCCAGCCTAGCTTGGCTCTATGCTGGAAGAGCAGCTGTTTTCTCTCCTGATACGCAATGTTATGACTCAGGAAACTTGTTGGGATATCATCCATTGCTTTTTTGAAGGGGAAACAGTAAGTGGCATAGGATGCCCTTAATAGAGCCTTGGGAAATATGGGGAAATGACATTTCCTGTGTTCTTTCTAGCTGCTGCCCTTTTCCCTTTTTCTGTGCAGTTATAGAAGCTTCTTAGTTTAGAAGATAGAGCTTGATATGACATTGCAGGAATAAAAGGTTGTGTTTGTACAAGTGTAAGAGAAAAGCTCTCTGGGGTGAGGTTTATTGAATCTCTGAAGAAATAGTTATTTAGACCAGATCAATCACATGAATAGATTTTAGGTTGGCAAGGAAAAAATATGTAATAAAATTCTCTACATTTTTTCCTCCCTTTAAAATTGGTCCCCTTTTCAATCATCTATCTCTTTCCCTTTTTCCTATGCTTGTGAATGAGTGTATAAATCTCATAATATTGTGCCTGAGGATAAGGATACTTAAAATTGTGCTTTTTTCATGTACTTAACTATGTGCAGATGATTATCAGTGCCTTCTACTGTGGAATTGGAATGGACATGGCATCTGCTTGTCAAAAGAAATGCACATTCCTAAAGAGAAAATCCCATGTTTTCATATGTATACTTTTTACTCCTCGTTCAGCAACAAGAACAATCTCTTGTATCAATTTTATCTAGAATAGTTGGGTCCTTTATCCCCATATTTTTGTGACAATTTACATTTTCATTTTTATATATTTGGGTCATAGTATGTTTATTCTGTTTTCATTATTGCTGCCAACAGTATCTTTTTGGTACAAGAACTTTTATTTAAGAACATTANTATTTTTGTGACAATTTACATTTTCATTTTTCTATATTTGGGTCATAGTATGTTTATTCTGTTTTCATTATTGCTGCCAACAGTATCTCTTTGGTACAAGAACTTTTATTTAAGAACATTAAAAGGTGAGGCATAAATTTTTCCGCAACAGATGGCCTTGTTTGCTGTTTACTTTGTCTTAAGGGGGAAATACAGTGCATTGTACTCTTATTATTACTACTAAAATTCTTAAAACAAAATAAACAATATGAAATAGCCTGCCTTTGAATCATACCTGGTGGAAATTTGTTTTGCCAGAATTGGAATGCAAAATTACTTTCCAGCTTGCAGTCCTGAATGCCTCTTTGCTTTATAAAAGGGGTCTTGAAACTTGGCAAATTTTAGACTTGTGGACTTCAACTCCCAGAATTCCTCCTCCAGTCATGTTAGCTCAGGAATTCTGGGAGTTGAAGTCTACAAGTCAAACTTGCCAAGTTTGAAGACCCTTGCTTTATAGTATCTCTGAATTTTCAGTCTGCATGCATCTAGTGGCTTTCTCCAAATTAGTATCAGTTCATTCTCAGTGATGGCCACTTAACATACATCAAACCAGTTTATTCTCAACATATGAAAATCATCTGGGGCCACTGTCTACCCGAAACCCTAATCTGCTGTCTCTTAAGGAAATCTTGATGGACATTGAATGCGCATATCAAGCAGTATCTTCTATTAGAATCCTGGGCTTATGGGTAAAATAAGTCCTGTGGTGCTTGAAGCTGTTCCAGTGAGGAATTTGTTGTTATCTTGAAAAGAAGAACTTGAGTTACAAAAACAAATAATTTACTAGATTAGAAAGAATTATTGGAAGACTCATAAAACTTAGGGAGCATTATTCTTTCTGCACTTTCTGCTGCTAGAATTAATCTGTCCACTAAAAATATCCTGAAAGAAATTGCTGGGAATTCTGCTAGTAATTGCCATGATATTAGGATGTAAAAATCAGACATAGGTGCTTCTCTATAATGATCTCCACATTAAGGGATGCCCTCCCCCTAAATAACCCCTGACAGTTTCTTTTAAATAATAGTGGCTTTCCAGTGTGTGATAATGATAATGATAATGTGCCATCAAGTTGTTTTCAACTTTTAGCAATCACAGAAAGATTGAAAGCATTGTTTTCTAACAAATACCATGTAAATATAGCAGCAGAGCAATTATGCCGGGGGTGGTGGTGAGAGGGGTGAGCTGCTGGGGGCTCCCAGGGCTTGGGAGAGCCCCCAATAACCTCAGAAAGAGAAGCTGCACAAAATAATAAACAACTTTTTGGTATATATCTTTTTTTAGATAATTAGGGCAAAGAAGTGACAAGTTGGCCACACCCACCCAGCCACATGGCCACCCAGCCAGTTATTAGGGCAGAGAACCTCTTGCTAGAAAATTTGAAGCCCACCCTTGGGAGTGTATATGTGTTTATATAGATTCTCAGTGTTATTTGAATAAGCAATTGAGAAGCAGGACTCTGATTTGCTTTTTTATCTATTACTTTTTGCACATTTCGGTTATTCAGATTCTAAAATAAACTAACTATGCTATGAATGAAGTACACACACACACACATATGTATGCTATATATATGTATGTATGTATGTATATGTATATATGCAGATATGTTCTAAAGTTGCTGTTGCATACAGAATATAACTGTCGCTCTCACCAAATGCATCCATTTCTGATTTTCTTCTTACTTATTGGGATTATCCAGCCTTTTCATTGACACTCAAATTAATTATTAAGCATGACTTAGATGATTTGTAACCAATAAAAATAACTTCTTGGGAACCCTACCCAATGTACTTGTCAAATCATCAAGAAATTTCTGGAAAGTCTGCTGGTTATTTCTGTTTGTGGCTTGTTTAGAATTTACTGTATGTCTGCTTCTAGGAGCAGTTTAATCAGATAGCCTTGCTGCAGAAAACCAAACAATCCATGGAAACCCTCACAAATTATCCTATAGACACAACTAAATTCCAAAGGAGACACGACAGCATTTTTCTAACTGAGCTTCTTGGTGGGGGATGAAGTGAGATTTTCCAATAAACCATCTTTATTGTGCCATAGGATGTTAAAAACTTATTAATAACAATTAATTTTTAAAGAAAATCACTCACAATCTTTTATATGAAATTTGAGGCTGATTTACTTTGCATATTTCCAAACACAAATGGCAACCCATCACAAGAAATTGATTGATTTTATATGTAGAAATACAATTTTGGCAGGAAATCTGAAAATGTTTATATTTATCCTCAAATCTACATGAATTCCCCCCTCCATTTTTTAAGTATGTTCATTGGATTTCTTAACTATTCCTTCTAAATCTATATCATTGTTATTTTTTTTTCTACTTTCTTTTTCATCTTGCAAAATCGTAATAAAAAGAAGCAATTTTTGACCGAAGACAGTGGTAGTCCTCACTCACCGATAGCCTTGTTAACAACATTCAGAATTATACAATTATAGTTGCAAAAAAAAACATTGTGCAACTAAATCATCACAATTATAGCATTTGTATAAGCCAGTCCCACATCAAATCTAAATAATTCTTGCCCAATTCAGGCACTTTTGCAACTGGTGTGCGTTTACAAGCATTGCAGTGTCCCATAGTCATGTGATTGCAATTTTTATATATATATATAATATATATATATATATATATATAATATATATATATATATATATATTATATATTATATAATATATATATTATATATATATATATATATATATATTAATGTGCTGTAAGTTGTAGCAACGTTTCAGCAAATCTCATTCTGCCATCATCAGCTTCTCTATTGAGTTTGTATGCAGAAGGCCTGATGGATGGCAGATGGGATTCTGCTGAAACGTTGCTACAGCTTTAAAAGCACTAACGAATGACGTATACCCGAAGGAAGCTGAACAGCACACATGTAAGTACCCGCGAAAGCTTAAGAAAACATATATATGTATATATATGCTGTTCATATATATATACACACTGTTTTATCGTTTAACATCTTAGTATACATTGCCCAGAATCCCTTCATGAGGGAGATTGGCAACAGAGAAATGTGAGAAATAAATGGACAAACAAAAAACTTGTGGGATGCTAGCAGGGAAGAGCGCAAATGGCCTATTAGGTGATATGACTGACTAGGACATTGTAATTGCGATTCCAACACTTAGATCATGATCATATCACCGTGGGGATGCTTCAATGGCTGGCATTTTGATGACCAGTCATACATTCCATTTTTTCAGCACTGCTGCAACCTTGAACAGTTGTATAATAAATGAACATAAGCCAAGGATTGTCTCTGTTGGCAGAATGGACTGCAGACAGGTTTGCTTTCATTAGTAGTTGAAACATTTTCCTCTTAAGATACAGGGGTGTGTGTGTGTGGAATCCTACATCAGTTGGATGGAATTTCCCAAATTGTGAACATCTGCACATAGGGTTTTGAGTACAGATTGTAACTTTGAATTATCATTAAATGATCATCACAATTTATGACCGTAATGGGCAGGCTCCACTACAGTCATAAGCTAAGGACTTAACAACTGTAGGGGAGCCTGCCCATTACGGTCATAAATTGTGATGGTCGTAAAGGGATCACCCACATGACCAACCCAATTTTGTAACNGATCACCCACATGACCAACCCAATTTTGTAACCTTTTTTGCAGCAATCCTTTAGTGAACCCAGTCATTAAATGAACCCATTTTTATTATGGAGTATTTTTGCCAAAACCCAAAGTAAGTGCTGATTTTTGGGGTGGGGTGGGGTGGGGAATCACAGTCATGTTGCTGTACATACAGCTTGGTTGCTGAGCATCCGAAATACGGTCATGTGACCATAGGGCAGGGCAGCAGTTGGAACTTTGGAGCCATGATAACATAGAACAGTTGGTATGTGACCAGTCATAAGTTGAGTACTACCTGTAAAACTTTTCAAAGAGAAGCAACACTAATAAAAGTATGCAATAGCAATAAGCAATAGTAAGTGTGCAATATTAAAGGCATGAAACAAGAAGAAAAAAATTATGTAAAACTCATTCCAGGTGTTTATCACCCAGACAAATTCATACATAATTTATTTCTGCCTGTCAGCTTTTGTCCATTGAGTTTTCAACCTAATTTTTTTTAGTAAGAAAGCGAGGGTGTACACTAGATTACCACATGCTGTATTGATTGCTAATTCTATGTACAGTACAATATCAATCATTTTTGGCAGACTTGGGCTGGTATGCCAAATGTTCTACCAAAATTCAGTTTTACCATAGGTATGCTCCTGTTCTATGCAAGTTAAGGTTCAAATCTCTAATTTACCATGGAAACCAACATACTGTAGTTCACATCCATCAGCTAGCTAGGTGGTATATACAGTATCCCTATGCACACTTAAAGTGCATCTTTGTATTGCCTTTAAGTCTTTCTTGAATGTCTTTTTATTTTAGAAATGGAAGCAAACAACCATTTTAATTTCACTGGCCTTCCCTCTTCACCTGCTGCCTCAGGACTAAAACCTGCTCCTTCCTCAGGGGACAGTGTCTACACAAATGGATCTCCTGTGAACTTCCCCCAACAAGGCAAAAGTAAGTGAAGACCAATGGACTTGGCCGTTGCTGTGATACCATGTTTCTCACAAAATAAGGTCGGGCCTTATCTTTTTTTGACCCCCCCCCCAAAAAAATGGCTAGGATGTCTTTTTGGGGGTGACTTAATTTTCCCCCCCTTGCAACCTCGGGTGGGCGGGCAGCGACGGCTTGAATGTTGACCTCAGCATTGGTGGGGCACTTCGTATTGGGAGACCTTCCACCATTGCTTTACCTTCTCCCCATGCTGCCGCGGCGTTTAGAGCAACACTGTGGTGTTTGGTGCAGCCATGCATGGCCAGCCAGGGCTCCTCCCTGCAACCAGAGCCCGGCGGAGACACTCGGCTTCAGGCGCTCCTGTCGCTGCCTTCCCTTTGCCTTCGAAGGCAAAGCCAGTTCTTTTAAAAATGACAAGGTCATTCTTGATTATACAAGGTCCCGTGACTAATGCTACCAGATCTTCCCTTTATGGTGTATAGTTCTCTGCGTACGGAATTATTACTTTATTACTTTGAAAGGAAATGTGAGGTTCAGCAAGTGTTAATAGAGATGAATAACTCAGTAATAAGAAAGATTTTGTGGATCCTTACATCCATGAAGATAGCAGAGTTGGTATACAAAGTCCGCGCTTCCTTATTATTAGCAGAGAAAAGGGTCTAGACTTCATAAGACTTTTTTTCAGTTTATGTTGAAAATATCTATATACCACAAAATCGCTTGTGTCTATCTGAAAGCTTCAACTGAGCAAAGTGGTGCATCATAGGACAACAATTTTTGAACAAACTACCTCAAATAAGTTACGTCCCTGGGAATGAAATTTGGGAAAGTGACTGCTTCAGCACTGCCACATTGTTCCAGTCAGCCATGTTACATGTTGTTATTTCCACTACTCTCTTTCACAAGTCAGTTTGGAAGTGAGCCGGAAGTATAAACTCAATATTGCCAACACTTCTGCCACACATACACACACACACACATACGGACAAGAAAAATATTTCCGTATGGAAAGCCAGCAGGGAGTGTTGGCAGTTGGGAAGCCAGCAGGGAGGGTCGCAAGATGCTTGGTAAAATCTCTCACAGTTGCAACTTCCCCAGCCCCTCTGTACTTGTGCTGGACATTAACCCATTCTGCACCCCTATCCTCATGCATCCCATTCCCCATGCACCCTTTGCCCTCCCTGATATGTGGGGCGCCTCTCATGCACCCTTGTGTATCCTCTCTGACCCACACAATATCCTTGCATACCTCCCTGTGGGGAGAAGACACCATGTGGATTGCAAGAATACAAGTGGGTTTATGAGAGGCACAGTGCGAATTGGGGACATTGTGTGGGATTGCACAGGGGCACGGGATTGCAATTGAGTGTGAGGGATTGCACGGGGGCAGTGCAGAGATGGGCAGTGTGGAAGGGGGCGCATGTGAGTGTGATCATGTGATGATCCTCTCAATGTCTGCCATGATGTATAACTCTGGGCTCAATTATGATCATGTCAAGGACTACCTATAATAAAAATCAGCACAATCCTTGAAGCCATTCAGTTTATGGATGAATTGTTAAAGGAAAAATGGTAGAACATAAGAAAGAACAGCTTGATCATATCTTTTCTCATACTGAAGCAATACTATTTGAGTGCATAGAGCAGGAGACTTCATAAGTATTTTATTGTTCATGGTTATCCTCAAAACCATGACATGGAATGTGACAAATCTTTAGAAATTAGAACATGACATAAAAACTGTTTATTCTTATTCTTCTGAATTCATTTCGAATCATTTTTTCCATTTCTTTGCCTTCATCATTCTTAACAACTTCCACCCTTAAATTGTAATCCAAGATAAAAGTAGGATAAAATACTCTTTATACTGCTCCTTGTGTGACAGAAGTGGGAAAACTTTTTTCCTTTTGTGATGTACATTGCAGGGATAAGCATATCGGTAACGGAAAGTGAATTGAGCCAGAAGTGCATGGAGTATCGCTATTGTTCAAAATGCAGTACAAAAAGAAAAAATGAAAATACAATTGCATTCATGCATTTTTTTTACATCTTCAAGAAACTCTAATGGTAGAAGAAGTTGAAGGATGGTGTTAGAAATAGCCAGAAAATGATGTGGGCTGAGAAAATGCGAGGATGGTGACTATGGAGCAAAATATTCAGCTTTATTATGTCTTATCTCATTTTGTTGGTTGAATTTTTCAAAAGAAGGCAAGCCTAAAAGAAGAAGATAATCTTTCTCTTAGTCACTGTTCCTGATATTTATTTTTATTGATTTATTTTTTATTAGATCTTTTTTAGTATTACCATTATTACATCATAAGATGGTGAACATACATAACTTCTTTCTCCTGTTTTCCCCACAACAACCCTGTGAGGTGAGTTGGGCTGAGAGAGACTGAGTGGCCTAAGGCAGGACTAGAACTCACAGTCTCCTGGTTTCTGGGCCAGCACCTTCACTACTGCACCAAACTGATGATCATATTATCCATTCTGATTCTTAGCAATTCTGTGGGCCAGGTCTCCAGTCTTCCGAAATTGTACTGCTTCTTCGGGTTTTTTTTAATGTTCTGGCTGGTATCAACTTTAATGGTGACCAAACTAGAACCAGTATTTGTTCTTTCTTTCTTTTTCCTTGTGGCAGGTTTAAATGGAGACATGAATGTTAATGGCTTATCTACTGTATCTCACGCTAGTACTTCAGGGACCCGTTCCTCAAACAATTCTCACCTCCATCATCCCTATGACTATCTGTGGAATTATTCCCAGTATCCCTCTGGCAATGGCAACAATCTCAAAGATGGTCCACTGTTCTCCCAATATCCATTGAATGGCACCGTTGAGAACAACCGGCAGAACTCACCTGGACATACCACCAGTCTGAGGGGAAGCAGTGGGCAAGAGTTCTGGGCCAATGGCACCCCAGGGACCATGGGATTAAATTTTGACTCAGCAGAGCTCTATGACTCTTTCCCTGATGATCAGAACTTTGAAATCCTACAAAATGGCCCATCAAGCTTCTACACATCATCTCAGCCTTCTCCCATGCTTGCTTCTGGGAATCAGGAGTTCTCACCACAGCAGGATGACCCAGGCAATGAAGAGGCTGTAAAAGAACCACCATCTACAGCTTCAGAAAATGGCACCAGATTGTTGGGCAGCATAGAGCTGGAAAGCGCACAGCCAGGTATAACTCACAAATAGTCCTTAGAATTTTTATTCAGAATGTGTACTATTGAATTATATTCAATAATATTTCAGGACATGATGAAATTTGACTTCTCATAAGCCCGGTGATACCTTATGATTAATTCCAATTTAGGCTGGAAGAGTTAGGTATTGTACAAGTCTTGCTTACTGTTAAGATTTCAATTATTTTTTGAAATTTCTAGAAATAAATGACTGTGCCTCCTACACTTGAATATAGTAATAACATATTTACCTTGGCATTTGTGTGGCCTTGAAATATATCTTCTCCAGTGGTGGTATTCTACCAGTTCGGCCCAGTTCGGGCGAACTGATAGTAAAAAAACATCTATTGGTTTGGCTGAACCGGTATTTCTTTTTTTTCCCCTCCCAACAATCAGCTATGCCAGGATCCCCCTCGCTGTCTTACTGCTTCGCCCTGGAAGCTTCCCTGAGGTCCAGGAGGCAAAAAAAAAGGAGTGCAGGGTGGGTGCTGCACACACACACACATACACACACAAAGAAGCCACGCTCATCCAGTCACGTGTCCACTCCCACCTAGCCACGCCCACAGAACTAGTAGTAAAAATATTTGCATCCCACCCCTGGTCTTCTCACAATAGTAACTCCTAATGCCTGGTTCTTTACCATAGTTCTAGACTATCAACAGTCAGATTACTTGACTGTAATACAGTATATTGGTTTTCCAAGTTTGGCCAAGTGACATGGTTTTCAGATTTACTCAGGACTATGACCTTTTAAATCGATATTGCAGGTTATTGTGCTTGAAGCAAGGATCTGCCAGTTTTCTTTTTGTTTTGTTAAGTACCATGACATGAATGGCATTTGTAAGATAATGATATCTTTTCCAGGCAGATGAAACCATAGGATTAGAATTACTGAGATAAGGAATGAAAAGTTGTTTGATTAATGTACAATGATATATATGTGTGTGTGTGTGTCTGCTGTGAGATTCTACTTATTTTTAAAGTTTTCTCAAGTCCTGAAGTGAAAGATAATTTTTAAAATCACAATTTAGAATGTTCAGTGTGACATTTTTAATAATATTTCCTGTAGAGTTGAAAATGTGTGTCTACAATGGTTCTTCTCCAGTGGTTGAGCCTCTTAGCCAAGAGGCCTCCGTCTTGGAACCTGATGCTGGAGCTGGTTGCCTTGAAGATGCTTCTCGGATCCCTCCTCCACTGGAAGACTCTTTGGAGCCTTTTGAGTCACTAGACAGAGGTAAATGGATGAAATTTTTTATCTTTGCACTTTTGCATCTATACAGTTTGAGCTGGTGGTTTCTTCCAAATCTTACAAATGATGTCCTTGTAGAGTGAAAAAAATATGAAAAAATATAAAGCGTCCACATACCTAAGTCAATGAAAGAATTTCAGCAAATGTAGTTTGTTATTCAAGTTATACATAGTGAAATGTCCCTCTCTTTACTATTCAAAATGCAAGAGCTCTTTTGCAGAGATCTGGGTATCCCATGTTTTAACAATTGTCACAATATTCCATGAACTTCATGTGGAATGATAGGAAGTAGGCTGTGAGACATAAAAGTTTATCCCGTTATAAGCTGGGTTAACTTTTAAGAAGCACAGTAACTTTAATATTTCTATAAATGACTAACATGGCTACCCTTGTGGAAACTACTTTGTTGGCAAAGTTTCTCTTAAGGCCTTATAACTAATGTCAATGAAGAAAACTTTATCTTGCCTACATGTAGCTCCCATATAAATGTTTGCTATTGTTGTTATTGATGTGAGCTTCTCCAGAAGAAGCATTCTTGTAAATGTAAACACTTACATTTAGCCCTAGTTAGCAATATACAAAACAACAAACAGCAACCCTGTTGCTTTACTCTTTCCTATCTTATTGTTGTTCATGGCTAGAGGCTTAAGCAAACATTTTACTGACCAGCAGTAGAGGCACAGTCCTTTGTGAATTTATGGATCAATTATATCTTGTATTGTGTTAGGGGCTTGGTTCAACGCCTATGGATTTAAAATCCAGTTTTATAATTTCATTATAAACATTAAAAAAGACCAATATTATGATGGGGGGTAACTGGCTAGATTGACAAGACAAAACATTAATGGTTCACTCTGGTTTCTGTCAGCAGTTTATGTCTAAATGTCTCCAGTTCCAATAGATGCTTTAGTTTCAGTAATATGGGATCAGTGATAGAAACAAGGACAAGGGAAAAAAAATGTTTGAGTAGTGTTTTAAGTGAGTAAATAAATAAAGAGGGCATGTGTATATTGGTGGGTATGTGGATATATGAGTTCCAACCCAACAACTTGAATGCCCTTTCCTTCTCTCCAACCATTCTGTACATTCTGCTTATTTATTAATAGATTTATATTCTATGTTTATTTTGTCCTGTTCAAAATGGCATACATAATATTCCCGTGTCTGTTTTTCCCACAACAACAATCCAGTGAAGGTGAATGACTGGCCCAAAGTCATCCAGCTTTCATGTCTAAGGGAGGACTAGAAATTGCAGTTTCCCAGTTCCTAGTCCAACATCGTAACACTGTGCTCTTTGCTTGTATGTCTTGTAGATGTAAGCAGTAGACACAGATGCAAACACTTCATCTAAATGTTGCTATTAACAGGTTAACTTCCATATTCTTCTGTCTGACTCAACTTTTTTCCTTTCCTAAAATGGATTTTTAAAAGATATAAAATGGCTCAGATTTGGAAGTCAGTGTAACAAATAGAACATAGAATAATAGAGTTGGAAGGGACCTCTGAGGTCTTCTAGTCCAATCCCCTGCTTGAATAGGACATCTTATATCATTTCAGACAAATGATTGTCCAGTCTCTTTTTGAAAGCCTCCAGTGATGGAGCACTCACAACTTCTGAAGACAAATTATTCCATTGGTTAATTGCTATCACCATGAGGAAATTTCTCCTTACTTCTGGGTTGTTTCTCTCCTTGGTTGGTTTCCATCCATTGCTTCTTTGTCCTGCCTTCAGGTGCTTTGGAAAATAGTTTTGACACATACACCCTCTCTTTTTTGTAGGAGCCCCTCAAATACTGGTGCAATGATATCATGTCACCTATAGTCCTTCTTTTCATTAGACTAAACATATGAGCTATCCAAATTAAATTATGTGAGATGGGCAGAAGGAAAGGGAGGGAGATTTGGATATGATTTGGATAAATGATTTGGATGCTAAGCCCCAAGTAAGTGGCAGTCTGTTTTCTTAAAAATAACCAAGAAATTTATTTAAACTATCATTAAATTTTTATTTAGTACAGCATTTCTAAGGACCACTGTAATCACATAGAGAAGTGTAAAGAGCACTTTGTACATTTAGTGTTTAAATTATGAGTAGTAATGCAAAGACATATTGTTGGGATTAAATTTCTAGTTTGAACAGCATATAAGAAATTTACAAATGTATGATTTGAAGACCCAGGCACAGGAGATCTGTATGAAATGGATACATCTGAACTTGTGAGTGGCAAGTCTCCACTGGAGGATCCTCCTGACATTTCTGCCCTGGATTGTCCTGCCAGTCCTTCTCTCAACCACTCTGACTCCTTCAGCCTATTGGCAGATGACAGTCAGCCTGATACCTCTCTTTTTGGAAGTGCCAGTTTGCCTCCTGTTCTTGGAGAGTCAGTTTTGCAAGGTAAACAAGATCTAGTCTTTGGTCCGATCAGTTCTCTGTCTTCAAATACAGTAGCTTTTCCTTAGGACTTGTAAAAAAAGTTGCGGGAACTGGAAGTACACATTTCCAAGTAATAAATTGTATAGATTTGGGGAGGTGAAGTTAATATATTTTGCAATTATAGGGGACAAGGAAAAATATTTTAACACTAAATGAAAAAGAACTCAGCAAATGTGCAGATCAGTTATACACTTTTGGTATGGTTTGAAATTTAGAGGGAGAGAAGTCAAATTTAACAGTACAGAACTTTAGAAAGTATATATTGAAATACCACATACAATATATAGTTGCATAACTGAAACCTCGATAGCTGTTTTATGCAGCTGGAAGTTTATATTTTGTAGATATTTCCTTCTCTAATAGTATGTAGAAGAAAAAACAATAGTGCATATTAATCCTGAATAGATATGAAAGACTATATTGTTCCCATAACAATTATAATTATCATGTGAAAGTTTAAATTCTTGAAACAGCTTCCAGGTGATGAGGCTAACTACTTGAAATCTACATCCCAAGTACTATATGTTGTTAACAGATTGTAGCATTCCGCTAAGTGACTAGGAATGCTGCAGAAGTAAGCATTGTCTCACTCTGCAATGCTCAACGAAACCCTTTCCGTTGTGTTTTCATTCTCTTCTCTCTGCCTTTCTGTTTCTGCTTCTTTTCTTTTGTTATAGAGAGCAGCTTGGAGTTGACAGGTGTTAGTGAAGTAGGGCAAGAGGGCACAGAGTTTCTGGATTCGCAGGCACCCCTTGAACCGGAATCTCTAAATGCCTCTTTGGAAGAGGCAGTCAAGAGCAGTGGTCCAGACAATCCTATATCTGTAATAGACAGGGACAGCAAAGAAACTTCACCGCTAAATGTACCTGCCAAAAGTAAGTAAACTATTTTCTTTGTGCTTCTAAACTACCTTGGCTGCCTTTAAATATAACTTAGTTGACAGCACTTGGTAATGGTTATTTGTTCTGACAGGTGATGTTCCAAGAAGGAGAATAGCCACAGTAGAAGAGGTATACTACCCATTGAAACATGGGTAAGTAGTCACATTTTCCTTGCTTTTCTATGGTTCTAGTCCATGCACAGCAAGTAATATTTCTGAGTTAGGATTCAGGTTTCCAATCTGTGATTGACTACCTTTGTATTCAGATGGCGAAGGGAGGTGCGCATCAAGAAAGGGAGCAATCGATGGCAGGGAGAAACCTGGTACTATGGACCCTGTGGCAAAAGGATGAAGCAGTTTCCAGAGGTGATCAAGGTAAAAAAAAAAAGTTTCCCAGATAGGAAGTGGTGGTGGCTGATTTCTTTTGTAAGTGACTTCTCCATTTATATGCTGTTCTGCAACACGGTTTTAAAATTATAATCCTTGAACACTAGTGTAGTCTACTAAGAATAATGTTGCTTTTTTCTGGCCCAAAGTTCCTGTTTCTTCACTATTTCTAAAAAAAAAGGGATATTGTGTCAGAATACCATTTTTACCTGGATCTGCACTCATTTGGTTGGTTGGTTTCTCCCTCTCCCTCTCTCCTGCTTGCTTGCTTGTTTACAAAAAAATTGGTTCCAAGTCAAAGCTCTGGTCTGCAGTCACTTCATTGCATCCCCAAACTTGGGGGAAAGACAGGTCTTCAAAGCTTTACATGAGGCTAGAATGATAGAGGCCTGCCAAACCTGAGGATAAAGAGTGTTCCATCAGGCAGGGGCTGCCAGAGAAAAGGCAGCCTTCCCAGCTCCCATAAGATGGCAATATTTAGGGAAAGGGACCAGCAGTATACCCACCCCATCTGAACTGGTAGGATGGGCAAATGTTTTTAGGGAAAGGAGGTCCTGCAGTTAACTTCATCCCATTAAATATAGGGGTTTAAAGGTGATGACACAGCACTTGAATTACACCCAGAAAGATACTAGAAGCAAGACCAGCTTATGCAACAGAGATGTTACATGGGCAAACCCAGGGGCCTCAATTACTGGGTGCTCTAGACTGGTTGAAGCTTCTGGATAATCTTCAAGAGCATGAGCAAGCTCTCCTGGTCCAGGAAAGGGCACAATTGCCGCACTAGACAATTTTTTTCAAACAACCCCCCCCCCAAACCATGGCTGCCCTCCTATTCTTAAGCAAAGCTGTAGCGAGAGGTTCAGCACTATTCATCTGCTTGTATTCTTCTTCGATCCCCTATTTCAGATTGTGGCTTCCTGTTATCCAAGTCTCCTTCATTTCCTCCTTGTAAACTCTCAGTGTTTCTCAAACCTAACATGTGGCATCCTCTGCCTTTTATTGTCATATAGCTACCTTCATCATCATTTCTATCAGATTATGAATGTAGTTCCTGTCTGGAGCATTGGGCGAGGATTAAGATTTGCTTTGCCTTTTTTGGATACTTCTTGTAAGATACTAAGAAGAACCTAAGATTGTTAATCAGTTATAATAGATGATATCCAATATGCATGTTTAGATTGTCTGCTTCTCTGGATGCGGATTTAGAATTTCAGTAGTTCCAGAGACACCATGCTCATTTTAGAGAGAAAGCCTCCATCATAAAAAGAAACTTAAGTGCTTGATTAATGTTTTGGTGGTTTATTCTCCTGTAGTATCTGAGCAGAAATGATGGGCAAAACGTCCGCCGTGAACACTTCAGCTTCAGTCCCCGAATGCCAGTGGGAGATTTCTTTGAAGAGCAAGATACATCTGAGGTAGATCTTCTTCTGAGGAATCATTGGGATCTTCTGATTTTTTTAGCATCTGTCCTTTTGCCTAGATTGTGCTAGAGATCCTGGGGCCAAGTGCAAATGACATTTTACAACAGAATATCTAATTCTAGTTTCAATATTTTAAATGAGGGAGGACATTCTCACAAACAACTATATCTCTTGAAGCATAGTAGGTTGTCTTTGACTTACAGCCATTTATTTAGTGACCATTTAAAGTTGCAGTGGCACTTGAAAAAAAGTGACCTAAGGCCATTTTTCACATCTGTGATCATTGCAGCAGCCCTGTGAATGCATCATCAAAATTTGGACACTTGGTTACTGACATGTATTTACAATGTTTACAGTGTCCTTGGGTCACCTTATGCGACCCTCTGACAAGCAAAGTCAATGGAGAATCTAGATTCACTTAACAACCAGGTTACTAACTTAACAACTGCAATGATTGTGGCAAGAAAAGTTGTTAAATGGAACAAAACTCAACTCGCTAAGTAACAAGAATTTTGGGCTCAATTGTGGTTATAGGTCAAGGACTATTTGTATTTGGCATAATGGCTTAATAAATGGTGAGTTTGAAACACATAGTTAGTCCACTCTTCGTCCTCTCCCCAAATTGTTTTTCTACTTCTCGACCAAAATTATGCTTACAGGTGTCAGTGGAAGGATTTGTTTCTGTGGATTATAAAGATCTGCCCCTTTGCCCTGCAGATATTGTGGTCTTCAATTCCCATCAGCACTAACCAGTAGGGCTAGCAAAAGGGATGCTGACCTGTATAAACTACAACAAACTGCAGTGGTTTTTTTTTTTTTTTCATTTCCAGGGTGTGCAGTGGGTAAAATTGTCACATGAAGAAATCCCCTCACGTATCCAAGCCATCACCGGTAAGCGTGGCCGCCCTCGAAATACTGAGAAAGCCAAGGCTAAGGAAATGCCAAAAGTGAAACGTGGACGGGGCCGACCTCCCAAAGTGAAAGTGACTGATCTGCTGAGCAAGATGGACGCCAGAGTTTTGAAAAAGCTGGAAACCCAAGGTATCAGTAGGGCCAGCCCTTTTTGCATGCTTGTAGCTTTCACAAGAAAACGTTCTAGTTTGTGGCAGTGGTTGTTTGTCAGTATCTGGACTGGAGGAAAGGCTGTTCATAATGTGCAGCAAGAAAATTCAACTTTTGCTCTCAAAAATAATGCCAATCAACAAGATGCATGCAAATCTGCTTATTTTTCATTTGCATGCCTTTTCTGGAAACTGATGTGTGAGTTTTTGCAAAATTTGGAATTTCTTGTCAAGGAGCGGTGTGGCAGCAGGAAGAGAGGAACGGATAAGCAAGGGGCAGTAAGAATATATAGGTAAGAGAACATGACTGGAGAATTTGAGGGGAGGGGCAGGTAGCTACACAGAAAATAAGAGCTGTGCTTTTCAGAACTGGAAGTATTTGGCTGGTACCATCTTCCTACCTGTCCCTTGTGTTTCCACTGCCGTGGGGGCTGACACTTTGTTTTATTTTGTTGTTTAAAAAGCTGAAAGATTCAGGATCAGAAATGTAAATAGAATCCTTGTGGACTGTATTCCTGATGGTTGCTCCCATCAGTCCTGTCTTTTTGTAAGCAGCTTCAAATCAGGTCTCTCAATACTTTTTGGTAGCCTTAGGACCATAGTAGGTGGGGCAGTGATGTAAATTGGATTGGACTAAATTTTGTTGGGTTGGGAAATAGATTTTGCGTGTGGGGTTTTATATTCTAATCTATTTTAAGCCCATGTTGGATTCATCACTGCGGTTTCCATTCTGACTCAATATGGTGAGGAACTGTGTTATTAGTATTCAACAGTTATGAGCAGAGGATATTCTGATGCCACACAGAAGGGGTCACATGCTGTTCTGGGGCAGAGATAGTCTACCTCTGTTTTAATTGCAAGAAATTTGAAGCATCCAGGGTGTCTTAATTATGATACTTTAAGCAGTTACATGCTCTCACTCTCATAAACACCAAATGCTTCTAATAAAGCTACAGCTCTGCCTGGATATTGTTGGGGATGGCAATTTATCCACATTGATTTAATTATTATTTTTGGGCTTGTTGCCAGTTTCATGTAGTGAAGCCACTACAGGATACACAAGAGATGGAGGCAATAGGAAGAATTTTTTTATACATTATACAATGAACTAAAATTCTCATTGCCTCATGTTAACATTATATCTTGTATGCACTTGATCTAATCTTATAGTCTATAGAAAGTTTCCTAGTGAAAAGTATTCTATTTTTATTCATTAAGCAGCACTAAAATCATGCAATAGATATGGAACTGGGCAGTGTCCAGATTCATATTTGCTGTCAGGTCTGTGATTAGATTGCTTGGTGTTTTGTGCTCTTAGATTATTTATATTCTTCAAAAATATTTTTAAAAGAACTCATTAGTTTGTATGTGGGTGTAGTTTCTCATTATGGATATTTTTTTAAAAAATCATGATCAGGAAAGCTTGTTTAATGGCTGAAATAATTAAACCGGAGAAAGGAACAAATCTTTAGCTATGAAAAGAGATTGTGTTGTGTTCATGCTGAGTATATTTTTTGGCCTACGTCAGCAATGTCTTTTAGAAAATTAATACTTTCTTATAAAGAGTGAAGGTATTGTTAGACTTCAAATGTAGAGCTAGTTTAGTCTCATTCTCCCTTTTTTTGTGTTTGCAGAGGTTCTGAATGATGAAGATAAGCTGAAGATGACCAAGATCAAGAAGAAAATGAGACAAAAGGTACACAGAGCAGAAAAAGCTGTGCATTCTCTTAAGAAGGCTCGGTCATATTGTAAGATCTTCTTTCTAGATTACTAGTAAGGCTGCAGATATGCAGAGATTTAGTAAGCCTTCCATATTGCATAGGAGAAGATCCAAAATTGAATGTATGTTCACATACCTTTTTCATATTTTAAAATAAACTGACATGTGGAGGAGTGGTTTTAGTGAAAAGATTAGAACAGCAAAAATTGAGAACCAAAGTTACCTGCATTTGGAAATTGGGAAGGAAGGAATTAACCAGTATTTCTACAGCTGTTTCTTTACAGTTGGAGGGGGAGGGGGAGGACGTATTTGTTAAAATCAAAGTACTTAAATGCCAAATCCTGCAATTCATTTCCTGGTGAATCTAAGCAATGTGAAATAAATCATATCTTGGTTAGCAGAATCTTGGGGGTTTAGATAGAATGTTTTGGTTAGAACATGAGAAAGCAAAATATGATGGATAAATATATGCTGTAAAATTTGGGGAAACCACTATTTTATTTAAAAATGGAGCAATTATATTTGTCCTTGGTGTTTGTGTTCTCGGCATGGTTTGTTTTCTCCCTAGGTACAAAATAAGCAGAAGCAGGAAGCCAAGACTGCAAAGCCCAAGGAGACCAAGTCTAAGGAAGCAAAAAAGAAACCTAAGGTAGATAGTGATTATGAGGGGATTCTTGAAAAGGAAGAAAGTTGCCAGGTTGGGAATAGCCTTATGCGAAGCTTAACAACTTACCTTCTCTCCCCTACCCCACCCCAGCCTCAAATCAAGAAGGAGAAGAACAAGCCAGAAAGGACCAAACCAGAGAAGCCAAAGGAGAAAGGAAAGTTGAAAGAAAAAGCGAAGCCCAAGGAAAAGAAAGTGGCACCATCAGGGAAAGTTCCCCGGAAGGCTGATAAGAATCTCCTTGCTCAGCGCCGTCAGGAAGAGCGGCAGCGGCAGCAAATGATTTTGGAGGAAATGAAAAAGCCCACTGAGGATATGTGTTTGGGAGACCACCAGGTATTCTATGTCGATCTGCTTAGCCAGATTCAGGTTGTGGGGGAAGGTACTGGTTCATTCATCTGTGTTTCAATAAAGAAGGGATTTCTGCACCAGAAGAATGTGAATGCTGCATAAAAATTAACTTCAGCAATATGCCACATAAAAATTATTTTTGTTTTACTTTTTAAATCTTCAGAATATTTGTGAATGCATTTTGTAGTTTTGTCAAGACTTAGAAAACACTTGACGTTTTTGGGAATATAGGATAAATAATTAGGAAAATGGAGAAAAAAATAGTAACAGATTAACCTATGCAAATTGTTAAAGAGATGCCAATAATAGAATCCTTGCTCATTTGGAAGGTGCCTTCAGCTTCTTCATGCAGCAGCCAATGATAAAAGGTGTCAGAACTGAAATATCTTCTCCCAGATTATATATGGGAAGAAATGTGCAGTGGACATAGTATAAGGTACCATGTCAGCTAGTACCAGGATGAAAGTTCTTATTCAATGGAACTGCGTGTGTGAGCGCCTGCCACTTGCACAAATGGAGCTGAGCATGTGAGCATGAGTGGCTCTTGCTTGTGCAAGTGGAGCTGCTTGTGCGGCCCGGTTCCTAGCATCCTATGGCCGGGTAGTGGGCTGTGGCCTGGGGATTGGGGACCCTCTGTACTAGACAACCTATGATTCTTTGGGGCATCATTTCAGAAATATTTCCTGACCAGATTCTTCAATGCATTCATCGATGATTAAGTTTCTAGTATACTGAGTTCCATTGGAAAAGTTGTGATGCGTACAGTGATATATCTGCCTTGAAAATAGCTCATATTGAACTATATAGCACAAAAATGTCTTATGGCATTTTGTATTATGTCATAAACTCTTTTATGATAATGTTTATATTATAAAACATTTTTTAAAAACTTGTCAAATTCCAATTTCATGGGATTCATGGGTCGAGGACGTTGGACACACATTCTGTAAGTTGGTCCATTTGAGGTACCTTGGTTCAAAAATTCTTGTCCTGTGATACACTGTTGTGCCCAATTAAAGATTGTGGGAACAAGAGTTTTACTAGTCTATAAATATCCTTGGGCACTACCTCACTGGAACCAGCAATTGCTGTTACTTCTTTTGTCAGTTTGGGCCACTTCTTCCTTTTGTAATATTTTTGCCTTTTCTCCATTTTGTCCAGCCTCTGCCAGAATTCTCTCGCATTCCTGGATTGGTTTTACCCAGCCAAGCCTTCTCAGATTGCTTAGCCATTGTGGAATTCCTACATAACTATGGCAGGGTGCTGGGCTTTGATGTAGCCAGGGAAGTTCCCAGTTTGAGTACCCTCCAAGAAGGCCTCTTCAGTGTAGGAGATAGTTTGGGTGAAGTGCTGGATCTTCTCGTAAAGCTGGTGAAAGTGGCATTGTATGACCCTGGCCTGCCTTCATGCTGTCAGGTATGATGTATATGTGTTGTCAGGATGCCTTACCCTCAAGCAGTCCAAATTCTTTACCAAGAAAAACGAGATAATATTGCATAGTTTTCTTACTTTGCATAATCTTGCAAACTAACTTTATTTATCATGAAAATTATTTTGTCATCGGGTAAGTCAGTGAACTTGGAAAGAACTGAAGCTAAAAGTGAAATGTTGAGCATCCTATTTATGCCTTATAGCCACATTTTCAAGCAGATAACAAAGTCCTAGCTGTTAGAAATAAGGGAGAGCCAAGAATGAGAAAACTGCACCAAACGGTTCTTGCTCTGCTGTGGAAATGAGGAATACATGCAGAGTTGGCTTTATTTCAATATGTATCCTATTAATATCCTATTAATGGCTTGTCACCAAATGCCAACAGAGGAAGTCAGCCTCGTAGACTCAGGGATTCCCCTGTGTTGGTATCCATTGAAATTATGTACATATCAGCATTGACCAGCTGACCTAAATCCCAAGTAGAGAGTAGATTGCCTTATAATGCTTTGGATTCAAAGGGGAAAAAGTTTTTTGGAGTACATAGACACTCTATCATAACCCTGGTTCTTGAGTCGAGTGGTCTTTTCCCAGTTTCTGCTGCAGAGTCCCATAAATAGTCTCATGAATAGATGCAGTGGCTTTAAGGAGTTGTTGACAATAGCTACCTGAGTATCTCTGCATTCTCTGGAGTGTTTCCTTTTTTTCAAATCCAAAATGCTGCACACTCCTGCAAAAGAAGTATCGCTCTTTCTGTCCAGGGACTACTTTTGTATTGATAATTTGATTTTTATGCAGATTAAGGTAATAACTAAAGTCAGAATTGAATGACCTGGCTTACGCTTTGCATAATTTATGATTCATTATAACATGTGAACCTAGCTAGCTGTGGTGTGTTCAATTAACTACAGATAAACAAGCTCCAGCTTATTGATTGGGTGTACAAACATAATTTGATAGTTGCCATACTGAAACAAAGAGCTAACAAAGGATTACAGAGATATAGCAAGCATTTCTGCTGTTTTCCTTATTAGAAACCCAGAGTTTCAAGATTTCTTTTCCAAGCTAACACAATAGACAGCTTGGGCAAAAAATAAAAAAGTGTTCAGCAGATTAAAAAGAGAGAAACAGACATGTTTAAGTGTTTTTTTAAGTGTTGATGTTAAGAAGTCCTTGGCTAATGTTCAGATAGTTTTCAGGCACTTTTGCGTTTCATAGTTGATAATGTGTGTTTGTAATATAAATTCTGAATTACAATAAAGAGAAACTGGAATGTTGCTTTTGTGGGAACCATTGCTTGCTTTATGGGTTCAATTCTGATGCAAAGGAACTGTTAAGGCATCCATCAGGCTCCCTGAACCTGTTGTTAGTTTTCAAGGTTGCAGAGTAAAACATAGATGCATTTTTATGGGAGGAATTCTTGAAAAGGAAGGTTGACTGATTGTGTTGCAAGTTGTTTCTGTATTCCTTCACATTAACCCAAAACACAGCTATTTTGTCTGCTGCCATAGGCTGTGCATCACTAAAAGTGATGGAAAAAGATAATAAAATAACAATGCTGTATAAACAAGAATCGTGCAAAATCTAACTGCCCGTTATACTTTTGATATATCTCTAGTAACATAGGAAGAAATTATGCAATATGTGCAATTGCTTTGATCACTTGCAAATTTATTTCTACCCCACCACTGGCTTTGATGTGTCACCAGGTGCATTCAGCATATTTTCATATCTCTCCAGCCAGTTTGTTTTAGATTTTGTTCTTTTAAAAGAAAGTTAAAACTTCTTAAGACTTCTGGATTTTGTTTATCCTATACCAGACCTTGAACTACAAAGTATAACATAACTGAAGAGTTCACAAGATTCAGGTTAAATAGCTCTTTTTCCCCCTCCTTCCCCCCTTTTCTCCATTGCTCTATTTTACATTTATGGAAGAAAATGCAATCTTGTACAAGTTACATAGATTGTAGAATTTTTAAAAGCTTGTTTGATTGTCACATAAAAGCTTGCTTCCTCAGCAAAGGTGACATAATTATTTTTAAAACTTTGTACTCAGTGTCCTTCATTTCTAACTGGTTGATAGGAGGAATTAGGATATATGTATAATATATATAATATTTCTTGCTTTTGCTTGCCAGACTTTGAAGATCCTTGGTGAAAAACTCACGGAAATATGCCTGAACCGTGACACCGTGTCTGAGATCTTGCGCTGCTTCCTCATAGCCTCTGGGGCAGATGAAAGCCTGTGTGACAGTTTGAGAACTAAACCCTTCCAGGCACTGCCTCCAGATAAAAAGGCTGCTATCCTGGCCTTCTTGGTGAATGAGCTCAACAGCAGCACACTTATCATCAAGTAAGTGACGCCAGGTTAGGTGGCTCCTGCAGTTGTGCCTCTCACAGCTCAGTGTGATTTATGTGTCATCTTATGTGTGGCTTCAAATTGTAATATTGACACGGATCAGGATAGTGTGTGTCTCAAAATTTGTTATAATGAGACAAATAATACAAGCATGCAAGAGAGCCATATAGCATAGTGCAACACACCAGATCCATTCTCCAAAAGCAGCTTTGGAGTGTGACTGTAGCACACATGGCCCTCAGCATCATATGTTTCTCAACATATGTGCTGTTTAGGTTTAGACATATGTACTAGCCACAAAAATTCTGGCTGCTACATGACAGGACACAGCTTTGATCCACAGGACTCCCAATGTGGGCACTTGTAGTGACTTCCCCTGAGACAGGTAGAGGAAGTATTTGCAGTGTAGAAATGCTGCTGCAGATACTTAGACTTAGGAAACCATAGCAAAATAGTGTTGATGAAGTGGGAGAGGAAGCAGGGTCCAAAACATATTATTCCCATAGAAGCTGAGGATATTTGTCCTAAAGGAAGGGGTGGTAAATTTCCTTTGTTATAAACCAGATTGCATTTTCAGATGTCTTTTGAAATCAGAATTACACTCAGATGTTGGGAAAAAAAAGTCATTCTTCTGTTACATATGTCCTCCCCACTTCCTTATCAATTCTTTCTACGTCGTGCAGTGAAATTGACAAAACTCTGGAGAACATGTCGAACCATAGAAGAAATAAGTGGATCATTGAGGGAAAGTTACGCAGGTATGTATCTATAGAATTAATTTTGGCCTATTGTATTCTATTCATGAGAATGCGGTGGCAATAAGAGAAATCAAAAACATACTGATCATAAATTTATTTAATGTGAAAATCACAGTAGTATGGAATCTTATTGTGACCCTAGAATTCTATCATTTTTCATTTCAGAGGATTTAGGAGTAACTTTTTCTCTAGTTCTTCCCCTTTACTATATGGATCATCTAAGTTGGGGTGTCAAACATACATCATCAGGATGGTATCACATGACATATCAGGACTTTTTCCCCCCTTTGCTAAATTGGGCGTGAGCGTGGCCAGTGCATGACGCATGGCCCATTAGGCGGGAGTTTGACAGCCCTGATCTAAGTCCTTTGAAGTAAGGCAACATGTCCCTTTCCTTTACACTTTCTGTTTTTGTTGTTGTATTGAAGATTAAAGATTGCCCTAGCTAAGAAGACTGGGCGTCCTGAATCAGAAATCACTGGTTTGGAGGAAGGACGATGGCGACGGAGCTCCCGCATCATTGAGGAAAATGAGGACAAAGAAATAGAAGAAGAGGAAAGAAGAAGAGCATGCAAAACCCGGAGAGATAGTGAAGTAGGTTTTAGCACAATTGAGTCAATGAGGAATATGATGTGTTCTTGAATCTTTACTCTAGTAATGATAACGTGTTTGGACAGAAGTATTTTAATCTCTTAAAGTTTAAGAGATTAAAAGTATTTTAATCTCTTAAAGAAGTATTTTATTCAGCAAATACTGAATAACTGGAACCCTACATTTATGTTGCAACTCCCAAAAATTATTGGGAAGGTGTGTAAGGAAGGATGTTTGAGGATTTCTACTGTAAGCACCATAATACTCTTTTTTAAAAATTTTAGAGGGGTTTTCTGCATCTTCTTTATCTTTAAATGAAATCGCATTTTCCTAAAGAGTTACAGCTATCAATAAATACTTTCCTCTTGCCTTTGGGAAACATTTCAAATGCCAAAAGAAGTAAAAGAGTTGATGTTTTACATTTAGGAGGTACAGTGTTTTCAAAACAAAACTTATTTGGAGAGATAATCAGGAATCTGTTTTAACTTCTCTCCTCTTTCCACAGAATGAAAGTTTGATTTCCAGCGTGCCAGAGCTAGAGAGGCAAATTGAAAAACTTTCCAAGGTAAATGTTTGCTGTTGGAAAAATAAATAGAGTATAAGAGTTGAAGCTTCTGCTAGATGTAGCAGTGAGTATTGGGGTTTCCTATAAGGGTGATGGGTGGAAACATGTCACTCTTTTCTCTGGTAATTAAAGTTTAAAACAATGACTTTTCCTTTTATATTCTTGGTGTTCTGATTTTTCCTGCAGCGCCAAATGTTCTTTCGCAAAAAGCTGCTCCATTCCTCACAATTGTTACGCGCCTCATCACTCGGGCAAGATCGGTATCGACGGCGGTATTGGGTCCTGCCCCACCTAGGTGGGATCTTTATAGAAGGCTGTGAGGCTTCAGAAGGTATGCAGAGCATAGAATGTGGGTATGGGTGGTTCCTTCTGAAGGAAGGAAAGGAAGGAGGAAGGATGGAAGGATCTCATCATGGATACTCATACTGGATCTGATCATTTGGATTCTCAGTGGTATCATTCCGTATGGGTAGTCCTTGATTTACAACCACAATTAGGACTGGAATTTTGACTGAAAGTATTGCAATCATACATTGAGGCACCATGTGATTGTTTTTATGGTGGTTGTTAAGAGACATTTGTTTATGGTGGTTGTTAAGTCACATTTGTTAAGTGAACCACATGGTTGTAAGTGCGAATCTATTTAATCCATTGAATTATTTTTTGCTGCAAAATGGCAGAAAGCATCACAGAATGCTATCACGTGACCATGGAATGCTGCAATCAGTCATAAATGTGAGCCAGTTGACAAGCACCTGAAATGCAATCAGGGAACCACAGAGGTGATACAGCAGATGTAACTTTAAGGACTGGTAACTTTTTTCAAGTTGTCCTAACCCCAAATGGTAGGAGGACTACTTATAAACAAAACACATTCATTACTGGCACCCAAGGAGCAGGATGGCTGCCAACGGCAGTAGATAACAACTAATAAGACAAATTTAAAGAAGTGTAATGTCAGTCTGGTATTTAGGATAGAAGAATAGAAAATAAAAAATAGTGTGTTACAATGCTTCCCTTAATTAACTCCACCACTGAAACACGTTATCATTAACCAATTTGCTCTCTGGATTTTGGTTGTATATACAATTAGACCATCATGCTGTCAGTTGAAAAAAAAAATTGCAAGAGCATACTTTATAATGGGAAGAAGAAAGTACTTAATACTTTCTTTGTCCCATTTTTCCCCTTCTAGAACAGTCTGTCATTTTTCTAGTCTGACAGCTACCTTGCAACATATATCTGGCAAGTGGAGATTTGGGGGGGGGGGTTTACTTTCATTGGCATAGATACTGTTGGTAGTGAGTGGCATGGTGGCCTAGTGGTGAAGACACCTCCCAATCAGAAGGTTGAAAAATTCAATTCTACGTAGTAGCAGATTCTTTTCTTCTAGAAAGCAAAGAAAAAAATATGCTGCAAACTTCGTGTGGCATCAGGAAGAGTATCTGGCCAGTAAATGCTCAACTCCATTCAGTTATCCCGACTCTCCCCCAAATTAAGGGATTACAGGCAGGATTGTAAAAAGAGGGGGTGTTAAATGCTGTTGGTAGTTTTCTGTGTTGCTTCACTGGGATTCTAGATTCTGTTGCCTCTTTCACTTCAGTAGGTTTGAGCACCACCTAGTGGTGAAAGTTACTCAACTTCTCTGCTTTGCTGTTCCCCCAAGCAGCGTCCCTCCCTGTGTCCAAGAATTCTTTGGAAAAAGGAGAGGCTCTGAAAGAAGAAGAACATGAAGCACCGTCAATCAAAAAGGAGAACAGTGACACACCCTCAGATCCTGATTATATGAACTGCACAACTTCAAGATCGTGGAGTTGGCCATGGAGAGGCAACGTAGGCATGTCACCACCAGAGCATCTGGAATCAAAGTTGCCAGAGCCCACACCCTTGTCTGTCAATGGGTTTTTGGAAGATCCAGTGTCTCTGGGCCAGTCTCAGCATGACCTCAGTCAGTCAGCCTTTTTATCTTGGCTCAGTCAGACACAGCAGGCTTCTTCATTGTTTAACAGCTCTGTGCTCACTCCAGACAGCAGTCCTGGCAAAGGGGATCAGTTACCCCCAGATGATCTGCCAGACTCTACAGCGGATGATGAAAGTATCACAGAAACACAGGTGACCTGGTTCAATTTGCTGCCTAGGACACCCTGCAATGACTCTTCACTTGCTCCTTCCACTGAGCGCCCTTCTCGAACTTCACAGCTCTGCAAGCCATCTACTAAGGACCAGTCAAAGACTTCAGCTCAGCAGGTGAGTGCAGCCTAGAAGCTTCTCCTTAGGAAATGCGAGCTCCACTTCTAACCTGGTGTGAATCAGCAGAAGGAAATTGTTCCTGCGGGGATAAAGGAGTTGGGTGGTAAAGCTTTATTCATTTCTGAGACAAAGGCTTGGAACTTTTTGGGTTTGGAGATCAACTATTAGTACCATGTAAGATTCATTTCCTTAAGAATGGGGATGGGAATTTGCAGGGAAGACATTTAACTTTTTTTAAAAAAAGTATTTAGAAGAACAAAACAAGTAGGAAAATTCTATGGCACAAACGTAGAGTAGAAGAGCCGTGGCTTGACAGTAGTACATGTGAAAGACTTCTGGGTTTCTTTCTTGGCCGCCAATGAAACTTGAGCCAGTAGTTGATGCAGCTGTTAAAAAGACAAATGGCATCTTGGGGTACATTAACAGAAGAGAGTCCAGATAACCAAAGGAAGGTGTTCTACTCTGCCTTGGTCAGGCCCCACATGTGATGCTGAGTCCAATTCTAGACACAACAGATCAAAAAAGACAGTGACAAACTGGAGCAAATTCTGCCTTGATGGCAAAGGACCTGGAAACCAAACCCAATGAGAACCCTTAAAGAATGTGGCAATGTTTAGCCTAGTAAAAATATGACTGAGTGGGAGATATGACAGCATAAAATATCTGAAGGGCTGTTAAAAAAAAGGAGAGGGCTTGTTTTCTATAAGATTTTAAACATGAGTTAAAAGTACATGGATGGAGGTTCAGGCTAATATCAGGAGGAACTCCCTGAATCTATGAGCTGTCAGCCAGTGAAACAAAACACCAAATAAAATGATGATGATGACCACTAGTAGTCTTCAGGCAGAGACTAGATGATCATCTGTCAAAGATGCTCTAGAGCAGGGATCCCCAACCACCAGTCCCCAGACCGGTACCGGTCCGTAGATCATTTTGTACCGGGCCGCAAAGCTTGGGCTCCGCCATCTTGTTTCGATGGCGCTTCCGGGTTTTCGGTTGCTTCTGGGTTTTCGGTTGGAAAGCGGCATTTGGGTGCTGAAGGAATCCTTGCACCTTAGTTTCGGCGAAGGGGGGAGGCGGCTTCAAACGAAGAGCCGTCCCAATGATGGTGGAGTCTCACGTTACTCAGGTACCGGTCCGTGGAAGAATGAATAATTGTGAAACCGGTCCCTGGTACAAAAAATGTTGGGGACCGCTGCTCTAGAGAAACCTATACTGATCAAGGCATTGGACTGGGCATCCTCTAAGCTTCCTTCCAATTCTCTAATGATGTCATTCTTTTGTCAATGTTGTTATGCTTCTTGTAGCAATGCTTAATGCAAATGTTTTTTGAATTTTCCCTCCCACAGCTGAATGGCTATTCCACCTCTAGCCCAGCATTGCCACCACTGTCCTCTACTCCATTGCATTCCAGCTCCAGGGTCCACAGCACTTGCTCCAGAGCCAAGGACAATTCCAAAAAGACCCTTGAACCTGTAGGGCAGCCAAGGCGAAGGGGTCGCCCCCCCACTAAACTTTTCAAACAAATTGAGCAGAAATATTTGACACAGCTGACAGCACAGCCTATACCTCCTGGTAAGTAACAAACACGCCTGCAAGTTCCTGGTACTGGATTCTTTAAAGGCATGTCAGAGAAAGAGAGAGTGAAAAAAATTATGTTTTCTGTTTTGCAAAAGCATAGTTGGGAGGATTAGTTCAGTGATATGTGTAGGAGATGCACAACTAAATTGTGTTCCATTCAGTAACTAAGGGACAAGAAACTTTGTGTTGATGGGGGAACATGCTTTTTAACATACACGCACGCATGCACATGCACAAATGTATACATTTTTGTCAGTGTACTCAAACTGTGGATAACAGTGGATATGCCATGATGTCAGTCATCTTGTAGTGGTTGTTTGCTTGCTAAGTAGATCTTCAGTGCACATTGATGATGAAATGTAATTGGATAATGAAAACATCTGCAAGCAAACAACCAAGCTCAAAGAGGATTCCACAGTTCAAGCCTGAGCCATTCATATTTGCTTCTATTGGGATTGGCAATTTTGGGAAGGCACCAGGCTCCGAGCATGTTCTATTCCTCCCTTGCAGAGATGCAGAGTGGCTGGTGGTGGTTGCAGGATTCAGAGGAGCTGGAAGCTGTGGTGGAGGTACTACACCCACGAGGCATCCGGGAGAAAGCCCTGCATAAGCACCTTACCAAGCACAAGGATTATCTACGGGATGTGTGTGCCCGAGCTGCCAATGGTAAGAAATACCCATTCGGTGGTCTGGTGCCTATGAGCGAAAAGCTTGATCTTTTTTATTGACTCTTATGACCTTCCTATCTAGATCCCATCTTCAGGATTCATTCTGAGGCTGCCAGCCACCTAATCTCTCAAGAAGCCCTGGTGCAGTGGTCCATATCTGAGCGTGCCCTTGAGATGGACCTCTCAGTGCTTCAGTGGGTGGAAGAGCTTGAGCAGCGGGTGCTCTTGGCTGATCTACAGATTCGAGTAAGTGCTAAGATTCTCTGAAGCTACAGCCCTGTTGACAATGGTATGCCCTTTCACCAGGATCCCAAGAGGCAACTGGGCTTTCTGGTTTTTCTTTTAAGATGTTTTGCTTCTCATCCAAGAAGCTTCTTCAGCTCTGCTTCTTGGATGAGAAGTGAAATGTCTTCAAAGAAAAACCAGAAAGTCCAGTTGCCTCTTGAAAAAGCACCTTTCGGACAACCATGATCAGGATGACTGAGAATCTCAATAGACATTTGACCAGGGTGATGAAGGATATGCTTAGACTCCAAAGGTCAACCTGAAAATAGCCATTCAATGCTAAACAAAGTTAGGTTTTGAGGATTAGAACTCAGAGCACTCGAAGAAATCTAGGCCATCTGAAAATTTTCATTCTTAACTTATTGATGTTACTCTACTGGTAGACAGTTGCACTGAATTAGAATCTGTGCAACTATATGAATCTGCAAAATACTACTTGATTTTAGTTATTTTAAGTATTTTGAATATATTTACTTTCAGGGGTGGGCTTCAAAAAATTTTAACAACTGGTTCTCTGCCCGGTTGCTGGATGGGCATGGCCATGGTGGGCGCGACCTAGTTGGCCTCCTGCACCATGATGGGGGGGGGATGTTTGCGCCCTCCCCAGGCTCCGGAGGCTCTCTGGAGGCCGGAAATGGGCCCCTTTTTCAGCCTTCCGGAACTTCTGGGAGGCCCATTTTTTTGTGTACTTCCCAGGCTATGGAGTCTTTCCTTGAGCATCCAGGAGGGCAAAAATGGCCTCTCTGGACTCCAGAGAATCTCTGGAGGCCAGAAACGGGAAGCCCATTTTTCACTCTCCCTGAGCCTCCGCACATGCTCTGCACTTACCTATGATCCAAAACAGGCTGCGTAGGGACTCCTGGGAGGGGCGGGGCAGGATGGGATTTGCCGGTTCACTGAACTGGCCATAAAATTAGCAACCAGTTTGCCCGAACCAGTGAGAACCAGTCGCATCCCACCCCTGGTTATTTTTCCTTGTCAGATTGCAGTTGCATGAACGCTTTCTTTTCTGTAGTTATAATTTAGGCTTTCTTGTTTAAATAAGTAGATTTTATTTTGAAAGTGCTCTTCATTCTAGAATACCAGAGCTCCATCTAAATCTTACTGAGAACTTCTGTGCCATGAGTGTCATCACTATTTGAAGTGAAGCTTCTGAGGGTCAGCAACAGAGAGGAACAGCATAGTCTGAAATACCAAAGAGTAGTTATGAGGACTGGGTTGAATCATTATTTGGGGAAACATTCCAAATTGCTTCTGAGAGTTCATAGTTTGTGCTGTAATTATTTCTTCTGAATGTTTTTTTGTTCATCATTTTGATTTGGATTTTTTTGCCTTCCCTCAAGGGCTGGACAAGCCCAGATCCTGATTCTGTTAGGAAAGACTTGCGGTACTGTGAACGTGAACTAGAACTCCTGGAAGACATCACCGTAAAAAACAAGCGAGAGGGACCTGCCCTGCAGCGTGAATCAAACAACCCTCTGGATCTTGCGGTGCTCCGTCTTGAAGACCTGGAGCAAAACTTGGAACGGAGATACCTCAGAGAACCTCTCTGGCCCCCGCATGATGTGGTGGTAGAAAAAGCTTTGCTGAATAATCCCGATACCTTGGAGCAGAGTACTACAGAAATGTGGGTGTCTTCTTTAATGACTGAATTGGCAAATTTATATCCATGATGCTATATCCAGGTTGTTAAAACCAGAGGGTTAGGAATCCCAAAATCAGTTGATTTGGTTTTTACATTTCAGCAGATTGGCATGATATGATCTTTTTAAAATGATTGATTTTTAGCCCAATCGCCAGATTTAAAGTTATAGAAGGATATGAAAAGACAACTGCTGTTGTTTGTGCAATGGCAGCTAATTCACAGAGGAGCAGAAAATTTGCTTATTGGGATAGTACAGATAGTTCTCGCTTAACAACCGGTCATTTTATGATGGCCATGAAATGGGTTATTAATGGCCTGCAAAGCATCCACATTCATCGTAAATGGTTGTTTTCCATGCCCTGGTAACGCTGAAAATGTCAGCATTCTTCAAATGGCTAACATTTACTGAAAAGAAACATGTTCATAAGCTAAGGCTTTTTAGGAACTAATCTTTTAGAAGATTCTGAGAACTAAAAATCAAGGGCAGTAAGTGACAAGGCAGTGTGATCGAGAATTTCTTTGTGGTCTTTGGAACAACAAATTGTACTGCTGCATCTAAATAGAGTAGGATTATTTAAAAAAACTGTACACCCACATCCTTTCATTACCTAGGAATAGTGGGGCCAAATTGACCTTCTACAAAGAAGGTTCTTGGATGTCACTTCACTAAACATATATTTGGTTGACTGAAATTGATATTCCTCATCTAACAATTATTTTTGTTTTGCAGCACATATGAAATCACTCCACGGATGCGAATGTGGCGCCAGACTTTGGAAAGATGCCATAGTGCAGCACAGGTCTCTTTGTGCATCTACCAACTGGAGCGCTCAATAGCATGGGAGAAATCAGTTGTCAGAGCGGTGAGGAAGGGGCATTGGGCTGAAAGAGTTTTAGGGTAGGAAGTATAACCCAAGTCTAAAGGAGCTATCCAAGCCAGTTAAGACACCTGTGAAATGCTTTGGTGCAGAAAAAAGTATTAGTGATTATTCTTCTGGCTTGTTTATTGGCATGTATGTGGTTGAACCAACACTAACCAGAATTTTAAAAAAAAATTGTTGAATTTGTGAGATGGTATCTCTGTTCAAAAGAGGTATGTCTCAAGCAAAGATTGAACCTGGATGAATTTTATCTTGAAGGAGCTCAGCTTTGGGGGTGAGAAGGTGCTTCACTTTGGGGAAAGAGAATGTGATGACCCAGGGCATGGCATGAAAGCAACACAACCAGAGAACCAGTCTAACTCCCCTTTATTGCTCCAACTGTGCCCCCAAATGTCCCCACATTCATTACAGGTCCTGGAGCAAAGCTCTCACATGCACTTTCAGCAGCCTCTGGCTGCGAGTATCCAGTAAGCCAGGTTAGCCAAACAGCAACCAGGGCCAGCAATCCAATAAGCCAGGTTAGCTAAATAGGGCGAGCAGTCCAATAAGCCAGGTTAGCCAAAGAGCAGCCAGGGCCAGCAGTCCAATAAGCCAGGTTAGCCAAACAGTAACCAGAGCAAGAAGTTCACCAAAGCAGGCAAACTGGACAAGCCCCACAAGACAACACAGTAATCTCTAGGTGTCAGCAAGTGCACACAAGGCTCCACAGATTCAATGCTTGTTCCCGACAAATGCCCCTCCCATTGGCACCTCCTTACATCTCAGTCCCCAGGTGTGCCTTGTGAAAGGGGGCAGGGCACTTTCCTCCCTCGTAGCCTGCTCAATCTGCGTTGATCTCACCTTCCCTCCTTGTTCTAAGATCAGGAGGGGATAGTCCTTGTTCTTCTGAGCTCTGTCTCTCCCGCTCCGCCCTGTCTGCAGGCCTTGTTAATTCAGCAAAGCCTTGCCTGGATTGACTCTGCCCTTCCTCAGTTTCCTCCAAGGCCAACTGAGCCAGGCCAGCTCATCTTCCCCCTCAGATTCAGTCTCCGACAGGGGGGCATGACAGGGAATAGGAAATCCTCTTAGAGTGCCTTATTCACCTTGTGAAGAGATTTGGAGTTACCCATTTTTGTCTTCCCTGCTTTCCAGACCTGCCTTGTATGCCGAAAAGGGGATGATGATGAGAACCTGCTGTTGTGTGATAGCTGTGACCGCGGCTGCCACCTCTATTGCCATCGACCCAAGATGACAGAGGTGCCAGATGGGGATTGGTTCTGCTCTCTCTGCATCGCTCAGGTACTCATTTCTTACAATGCCTTTTGTTTTGTCTCCAAGTCCCTGGTTTTTCCTGGGTTGGCAACATTTTTTTTTTGTTCCCACTGAGTGCCTTCGTGTTGCAGGGGAGAAGGGGCGGGATATAATGCGATGATTCCCTGTCAGGAAGCTGGCAATGTTTACTGGCAGATAGCATTGACTTCACTGAAGTGGACTCATAGTCTGGGACTTGATAGTTTTTCTCTTCTCTCCTTCCCTACCCCTACTTTTTCATGATGCAGATGCAAGCAGGGTATCAGGATGAGTACGGCTCTCCACGACGGGGCAAGAAGCGGAAAAGTGGCACTTCTGGACCTTTTTGGGGAAAGGAAGAGCTCAGCCCTCGATCTCGGGCAGCAGCTGCAGGCGGCACCCAACAGCATAGTATCCTGGCAAATACATCCCCTCGCTACTCAGGTGAAGGTCTCTCTCCCTCCAAACGAAGAAGAGTGTCTCCCCGAGGCCAGAATGCTGACCTGACCTTCTGCGAGTAGGTGTTTCTCCTCTGCAAATTAGGGTCAGGGGGAGGTTTATGGGACATTTTCCCAGAGAGAGTTGAAAAAGGTGGGGACGGGTTCAGGTTATGCATTGGCAAAAGTTTAATAGGAGGGAGGGAGAGAGACAGGGACCAGAGAGAGCTGTCACTTAAAAGTGAGTTTCTTGATTAAAAGAGGGCAAATGACTCTCCTCGCTTCTGGCCAGAATTGTTCCCTTCAGTGCCACTCCATGTTGGCTCTTTGTTTTGTCAGGATCATCTTGATGGAGATGGAATCCCATGAAGCTGCTTGGCCTTTCTTGGAGCCTGTTAACCCCCGGCTAGTGCCTGGCTATCGGAAGATCATCAAGAATCCCATGGACTTTGCCACCATGAGGGCCCAGCTGTTGCGTGGTGGGTGAGTACATGGCAGGACTTGTGAATAAAGCCAGGGCAAGGCATTGGAATTGCCAAGTGACCCTTCTTTCCTTCCCTTTCTTCCCCTATCAATAGATACAGCTGTCGGTAAGTGACCATTTAAGTAACCAACTTTCTCAGTTTATATAAAGGGACTGTGAGGAGCACGTTTGTACCATAGTTAAGTGATACCTTTATCCTGGTTGGAGCATTCTGGCATAGGCATTCTGTGATCCCATGCAACATCCCATGCCTGCTGGCTTGTTCCTAGTAAGTGATTAACTGCCACTCCTTCAAAGAATACTTGCACTTCCCATCTGTTTCAGGGCTGTGCAACTGGTGGAGAATGGAGGGCAGTCTTAAGACCAAATGGCTGGGGCTGCTTTCTATAAGGATGGGGGCAGGGATTTCCATTTCTCTCCCTTTGGGAAAGGGAGGGTTAGCTATCTTGGTGGTCCACTTCAAAACTTCTGGAAAGAGTGATGCTGTGGAGAGAATATTATAGTGCCGTGATGGCGAACCTGTGGCACGAGTGCCACAGGTGGCATACAGAGCCATTTGTGCCGGCACGTGAGCTGCAGGTAAACTTGCCTCACAGCTGATTTTCGGCTGGTTTGAGGTCTTTTTCGGCCTCCCAGAGGCTTCAAGAAGGCTTCTGCAGGCTTTTCAGGCCGAAAACTAGGCGAGTTTCGTCACTTCCTATTTTTCCAGAATTACCAGAAGTGATGAAATGGGCCGAGTTTTCGGCCTGAGAAGCCTGCAGAAGCCTTCCTGAAGCCTCTGGGTGGCCGAAAAAGGCCTCAAACTGGCCGAAAATCTGCTGTGAGGCACAGCACAGATAAGGGGGCAATGGGGATGGCTGGGTGGGTGGGGATTGTGTGCATTGCCTTCTGGGTTCTGGCATGTGAGCGTGAGCATGCAAGCACGCACACAGTTTTTGGCACAGGAGCCCAAAAAGGTTAGCCACCACTGTTTTAGTGCCTATTTGAAGAAACTGGGATGGTTTTGGGGAATTGCTAAATGCAATTATATATGGTCTACTTTAAACTTAGAGAGACATGTCAAACATTGGCAGCAGTTGTGTGAAGAAATGAAAAAAGGAGGATGGAGCTGTTGCAAAAAAGGAGTTTGTCAATAATAGGCACTGTTGTGTCTCGGTGCCGTACTCTTTCACTCACCCTTGCTTTTTTGTCATCCACAGATACAGCAGTTGTGAGGAGTTTGCTGCTGATGCTGCCCTGGTATTTGACAACTGCCGGACCTTTAATGAAGATGAGTCAGAGGTGGGCAAGGCAGGGCTAGCCATGCGCCAGTTTTTTGAGAGCCGGTGGGAGGAATTTTATCAGGGAAACCATGAGACAAACCCGTGAAGCTGGCAGAATGGGGAGAAGTGCAAGGAGCCAAAGGAGAAAGTGCCTCCCCTTTTACTCTGGGCTGCACACTTGTCTCTTCTGGAGCTCAACTTGCTACCTGCTGATTTAATTTTTTCCCCTACACAATGACTGGACTTGGATTGGCATTTAACATCACGCCTTGATTCTCTTCACTCCAAGCAACACAAACTCTGACTGTATAAGCCAAATAAAATATATCTCTCTCTCCTTTTTTCAAAATGGAAAAACAACAACAACCACCCACATCCCCACCTTAGCTGGGGCTATTTAATAATAGCAATAGTTCTTAGTGAATGTGTAAGAACACTTTTTTTCTGTGCAGTGTCAGTACCATGCATTAATGGCCAGTAATGTGGACGTTAAGTTTTCCTCCTTTTTAGATTCTCATTGAAATGTATAAAAGCAGATCACTCCTGCCTCTGGGAATGACAACCTTCACAAAACTAAAACATGCTGCTTCTCTTCCCCTTGCCCCTCCCAACTCTGCCTCAACCCCACCCACCCCCCACTCCCACCCTGCTTTTCCCCTTTCAGAAGAGCCTTCATTTCTGTGGCCAACATTTTCTTTCTAGCCCGATTTCCTTTTCTAAACCTGAGAGTAGAGTTTAGAGTTGGTATGTGCATTATTGGGAAAGGATGTTGGGGAGCTCTGCCCATGAGGGTACACTCCCTTTGAAAGTGCCCAGTCCTTGTAGTCAAAGATGATGTGCCCCTTCGCTGGAGAGGTATCCAAATAGGAGCCTCTGTATGAAAAGTTAGGAGTGGGTAGGGTTATATTGCCGGATTAGATTAATTTCCATCAATTATCCCATTTAATCCAAAATTGCTTCGAGTTATTGAGTTACTCCAAATTTTATTTCTAAGGAAACAATGCAACAAAACAGAAATAATCCACACAACAGTAATCCACTAAGCAGCCAGTGTCACTCGGATTGTATTTTTCTGTAGGTGTGCAAATGATGATTAACCTGGACTAATCTTAACACTCTTCCCCCTCCTGATCTCTCCACAGAGGCACTAATGAAATTACTATAAACAGAAGTTCCTTTGTCTAGTGTTCATACAGTTCATTTCCCCTCCAAAAGTGGGCAATATGCTGGGATGTCTCCCTGGGCTATGGGGGACCAAAGTATACAAGCTTGCAAAACTGGGCTGCTCCAGTCAACATCCTTAGAGGAACTGACTTTTGGATGATCGGTGCCAGTTCTTTTGAAGATCATATTATGGGATCTCATCCTTATTTGAATGTCCACAGTTCTCCCCATCCAACTCTGCCCCAGGGTTATTCCTCAGGGATAGCTTCCGTCTACAAAGCGTGATTTGCCATCTCTGTGTATGTGTGGCAGGACTGTTTGTTTCCTGCCTTGGCATGTGACTACCATAATCTATTGTAAGGTTGCTTCTCTTGAGAAAGTTGTGAGATTGTCTCCATTGTAATGGAAGGAATACAATCCTTTCATTCTTCAATAGCTTTCTGGACCTCAACAAGATGATAGAGGATTGTCACTGCTTCCTTCTATGTTAGGTTTCTATTTCCTCACCATATTTTAATATATGTGATCTAAAGTGCAGCCTTCTTTGATTATTAAAGCTGAGACTTAGCCTAAATGCAGCTTTGGACTACAAGGCCATGAAGGCAAAGTCTTTGTATCTCATGATGTGTGATACAAGCTGTTGCTTCATGTCTTTAACAAAAAGCAGAAAAATTGGAAAAAGAGCAGTACTCAGCTGGACATCTTTGTGTAATATCCATAGTTGATTTGTTTAAAGATCCAGACCTGTTTATACATGTTTCCTTTTCTTTTTGATCTACATTTTCTATATAGTATTTAATTTATACACATACCACTTGTGAATATTTTAACCTACTCTATATTTGAACATAGTTTTGAATGTTTTGAAAGGAGGAAGCAAAATTTTGATTTAGTCCAACCACAGTAGTTTTCCTGCACATCGTTTTTACCAGTTTGTCATTTGTTCCTGTGCATTTGGGTGTCTGGTGCTCGAGACTTGCCAGATTTAAATAGCAGTTGAAGCCAATCTCTTTTAAGTCATTCCCTCCCTTGTTTGTCTCTTATTGAAGCAAGAAGTAGATTGTGGTCACAACAAAGGCTCCATCTCCATACATGCCTGTGTATGTAAATGTGTGTGCATACACATATGCATGACAGTGCATTTACCAGTTGGCTGGTTGGTCCTTTAAAAGAAAAAAAGGGGAAAAAAACCCCTATCTCCCCCCCCCCCCCATAACTTTTATTGAACGAAAGGCAAGATAAATTGGCCAATTCTTTTTCAGTCCCAGCGTAACCTCTCAGTCATTCCTTGATGATAGGTTGAGGCCTGTTTGCAACCTGTACTCCAACATGACCCAGGAGATCCCATTCCCCACCGAATGTGAGAATTAGCAGAGAACCTGTTCCCTGGCCTGGGCTCCGTTCAGGAGCTGCACACTGGGAGAAACCATAACCCAGGCGCACTACGACGAGGGGCCTGCTGTTTGGCGCTTGGCCAGTTTCTGCTCCCAGAAGCAGAATTGGGCAAGTCCTATGATGAGGCACCCTCCAGAAAGTATAGGTTGACTATTCAGAGGAAATAACTTGATTCTTCCATTTTCCTTCCACCACTTTTGGTGGATCAGAGGCGTAGAAAGCCACCCCCTGGAACCTTTCCTCCCTTGCTGCTTTCATATCCAGCCTGGCTCCTCAAACCATTATAATTACGGGTATCACTTGGGGCAGACACTTGGCTGGCAGGGTCCTATTAGGAGATGGCTTTCTCCCTGATATCCACCTGTGCTACATCAGAGTGACATAAGGGTATGTGTGAGTGTGTGTGTGTGCATGTGCACGTGTGGGTGTTTTCGCCTCAATCCGCGTCAACCAATCCAATTGCAAGAGCACTGATGTAAGTAAAATGTAACCACAGGTGATATAACCTGGAGACGGAAACCTCCCGTACTGTGCTTCCTCCACCCCAGCCTCACTTTCCTTCCCAATTGTTTTCAACAAAACGTAGCCTTTTTATATCAAATAACCTCAATCTTTTATTTTATTTTAAATTTGGGGGTTTTGTTTTTTGGCTTTTAAAATAAAGAGGTAGAGTTGAAGTCTATTTGAAACTGACTTTATATTATGCATAAATATTTATATTTTATCTAAATGTGCGCTGTAACAAAACTTCTTTTGGTGAGTTTTTAGTAATTTTTTTTTTCTGGATCATTTGGGCTGTTTTTTTTCACCAGTCATGAGAGAACTCTAGAGTTGGAGGTGTTAATTTTTGGTTTTTAATTTAGAGTTTCATGGTTTTGGTTTTGGGGTTTCCTTTTTGTTATAGAAACATTAGATTTATAGATTCAAAGCCTCACACTCCTTAAAAGAAGGAATCCAGGTTTGACCTAATCTTGATCTTCATTAAGGGATATGGTCTTTTCAATCAATTTATTAAAAAAAAAAGTTGTTTATTGAAAGTTACATGGTTTTTGGAATTTAAGAATTGCAACTAGAATTGGCCTTACCATTCAACCACTGGCTTTTTCTTCCCCTTTCATCTTAATTTGGTATCGGAAAGGAACCAACTAACCCATCATCCTGTGAGATATTCTAAACAGCAGGAAGGGGAGGGGGGAAATCAAACTTTTTTATATGAAATAACCAAATGTGTTTGTTTTAGTGAATTTTTGATAATGTACAGTTTTTTGTGAATTTAAATTGATTTCTTTCTATATTTTTAGGACCAACCTCATTTTTAATAAGGTTTAAAAGGAAGAAAAAAAGTATAGAATTCTTGTTTGTTTCCTTGTGATGTTTCCACAAGTACAGATGTTAGAGTGCTTGTCAAGTTTCAAAGAATAAACAAAAACAACCCAATGTTTGATAGAGAAGAAACTGCCTGAGAATGTTGTCTTTTCTCTGTGATCATCCCTGCTTGGGGGTGGGTGGGTGCATCTGCTTGGGCCTCCCCTCCTCTGCTCTCTGATGCACCCTGGGGCCAATGAAGAGACAGCTAGGCCGATGAGATGCGGGTTCAATCCTGACAAGACTTCAGCATATTATTTTTGAAAAAGGGCTTAGCTGCTAACGTTGCAGCAAATGCTTGATAAGTACATTCATAATGTCTGGTGAAATCACAGGGGCCCAAGAAAATTAAGAAAAGATTTCTAGGAAATGTAATTGGTTTAAAACTAGGCTTTTGTACATTTGTGTTCAAAAGAAGTGCAGTCTTTGCAGTTACCACTTCTGGTTTTTCTTCTCTCTTCCTGCCTTTTGAGTTGAAGTGAAAAGATCAGCCTGACCTTCCATCTCTTCCTCTTGAGCAGTGGAAAAGGGAGCTAAGTCTGCCATGCACTTACCTTGAAGAAGCTCCCAGGCACCCTGGCCATTATCAAGCATCAATTGAACGAAAGACATTTTGCTGCCCAAATGAGGGCTGGGCAGGGACTGCCCTGTATGTTTGAGATGGAAGTGCAACGGGCAAGCAAGAATACAGAAGAGATGAATGAAGACCGTTCAGAAATATTTCATGTTTTCCCTGACGTTACGGTGTATAAAGCATTTCAATTTACCCAACCCAAAATATGTTTTGAATTCAAAATGGCCTGCGAGACTTCTGAAAGTTTTTCAAGAGCCATTTAAAAACCCTTTGCATAGTCTATTTTAGGGCTTAGTCTTTTAAGGCACATTTCTTCTGCATTCCATGCTAGGAATGGGTAAGGAATCACAATTCTCATTTTCTACTTTTCTGGCCTTGAATCTCAGTAGTCTGGACAGGGGCAGCCTCAGGACCTGCAGTTCTCCACCTGTTCTCATTGATATCAGAACTGTAGCATGAACTACAGAACCGGTATCAGAAGTGTAGCCCTTCATCTCACGATGATGTAGTTGCCTGGAACAAAAGTATGTAAATAGCCAATGTTGCTCATTTTGAATGCTTGGGGATTAGTTGGCACTGTTCGCTACAGTATACTACAACTGCTTTGAAAGATTTTGAGGAAGAGCATGAGTAACTTTAATTAGGGAACGAATTTCTCAAGTTTTTGTCTTCATCCTTTAGAATTTGCATTGCCAATTACAGGTACTAAAAATACACACACCCCCAAATAAAATCTGCAATTTTAAGACTAGCAAAAGCTAAATCCTTTATGTTGCCAGCACATACTGGTTTGTAGTACACAGCACATACTGGTTTGCTCGCTACTTTGCAAAATCTCAGGCTGTGTTTATGGACATGTTCTCACACGCATGTTACTGCTCCCACAAGAGAAGATTTCAGGTAGAGAGTAATGGCTGTTTAAACGTCCCATTAAATCTCGTCTTTTGCGTACAATCAGTACCAGACGAGTCACAAGCAAAGCTGTGTACAATAGTATGATAAGTGAGATCTAAAGTGATTAGAAAGATTCAGGACTGGAACCTGATCTTTTAAGGGTTACTGGCACTACCTTTAGCTATTATTTTGCCCTGCACCCTTCCCAGGCCTAAGAGAGAAGGATTGGCCCAAAATCACCCAACTGGCTTCCAATCCAGCAGATCCAAAACTGGATTATCTTGCCTTGTGTATGAAACAAAAGCTATTCCATCACATCACCTGTTGCTATCTGACCTCCCCCAACCCAAGATTAAAAGTTCTCTTTGTCAAAATAATGTTCCATTTTTGTGGGCCATTTTGGTTTGCTTGCAGAACAGGCTAGTTGACTTTTCCCCATGGCAAGAAAAGCTGAATCATGCAACCTATTATATATAAAGCAATCAGATTTAACAATGAATGTTCAACTCTGGGAAAGGTATTTTCACCACAAATAGTTAATGGCTTAATTTGGTCCTACAGGAAAAGCCAGTCCAGAGCAACTCAAAACTCCCTGTCTTTACCATTTTATTTCCAATTAGTGTGGCTTCTAGGAAGCTTTGGAGAATTGCCAGCAAGGGAAAGATGGTCTGTACTAGCCTCCCTGCCCCAAATACTTAATGGCCTGCTGACTTTGAATAGAGTTGATAGCTGCAAAAAGATAGCTGTTCTTTCCCCTTAAAAGCTGTGGTCACCACACTCCTTTGCACCATCAAGTCTATAATTTGCCTGGGGCAAAGTACTTCCATTTGGCCTGAAAGGATAAGTGAGCAACTTGAGCACCTGAGATGTTCCTCGAATGAGGATTTCTTGTCCACATTCTTCACACAGTAAGCAGTTGGACACGTTTTCATAGCTCTGAGTTATACACAGAAGAGGACGTTAATAAAACTTTGATTCAGCTGGAAATTAAGTTCTCACACAGTGCAATGGTCTAGTGTGCACAGCAATGGTATTTTCTCGTCACTGGTAAACGGGAATCTTTGGCTTAAAGATGGTACCCGATTTTAGTTCACAGGCTGTTAAGGGCTGCAGGCAGAGTGTTCTTCACATCTGAGAGCTTCTGGCTTTGGCGCGTTGCGTCTGCTGCTCAATGGGTGGTTTTTGCTAGCCCCCTGGCTTAAAGAACAAGGGGCCCTGAGCCCCATTCAGTAGCCTGCATCCTTTTGCACAGGCCTTGAATCACCCAGCCTAGGACTCATGGCTTTTTCCTTGGCCACATAAAGGTTCATCTTCCTTGTGAACACAATGAATGTGTGTGCCTTTGAATCAGTGCCGATTCCTGGCAACTGTCTGGGCAAGTCTTTGCAGTCGTCTTGGCAAGGTTTTTCGGAAGTGGTTTGTCAGTGCCTCCTTCCCGGGGCTGAGAGAATGACTGGCTCATGTTACCCAGCTGGTTTTGTGCCAAAAGGCAGGACTAGAACTGACAGTATCCCAGTTTCCAGCCTGGAGAATTAACCAGTTATTCCTGTAACTCCACAGCTGACGGAAGCGCAGCAGTGGGCAAACAGTGCCAGACGTTGGCCTGTTTTCCAATTCACAGAAAGTGCCTGAAAAGCATCCACGGATGCAAAAGGATTTTTCTTGAATATAACCCAAAACTGTTATTAACAAATAATCTCTATTAAATCTTGGCAATTGCTCCCATATTAGCAAACGGCCCACTATAATTGGATGATCATCAGGTGCAAATTCCCTCTTAAAAGTGAATCTTAAAACAATCAAGGCATAGCACTTTTTTTTTCCATCTTTTATTTCAAAACAAAAATTTGTTCAAAATGAGACCAGTCAGAGCTCCACAGAGGGGGCAATTGTACAGGGTTGAGAAAGAGAGAAAGAGAGAGAGAGAGAGAGAGAGAGAGAGAGAGAGAGAGAGAGAGANTTGAGAAAGAGAGAAAGAGAGAGAGAGAGAGAGAGAGAGAGAGAGAGAAACAGGCCTGGTGGTATGTAGCATGGAGGATACAAAACAATAGAAACTTCTCAATTAAAAAAACCTGTACAAATAGTCCCTAAGTATATAAATAAAACTAGTCAGTACAATGAATGGAGAGATGGGCAGGAACTTTCCTCGGGTTTGTGGCAAATGGAAGCCTTTAAGAATTCCAGTACCTTCAAAATGGGACTTCTGAAGGTCTTGAGTAAGAAATGGGATAAAGGCAAACAAGGTTCCATCCTCAGTTGGGTTGACTGCCAAATGTGTTTTAACAAAATGCATTTTTACATCCATGACGTTTTTTTTTCCCTCTCTTAAAGCAAACATTTAGCTAACTTGTTCCCAAGTCATGAAAAAAATACAAATACACTGAAGCACATGAAATATAGCCTGTAGCTTTGTTATAGCCATGATCCAGCATGAGAAGGACGTTGCGTAGGGTGTGGATGCCTATTGCTATTTGTTTTAAGGGCAATTTGCTATAGGGCAAGGCATCAGTGCAACCATCACAACCCCCAGGTTAAGGGCATATTGCTCCAGAGGAAAGTGCAGACAAGCTCAAGATTTCTTCAAGACAAGTTAGGTTGAACCTTGTTGCATTGAATCAAGAGACCCTAGTTTAAGCTCATCCACACAGGCCCTTCCTGCTAGGGGATGGGAAGACTATGGAAGAACACGAAATAGTCCGCAACCATACACATTTATTCCACAGCAATAGTCAAAAAAGGGCGGGGGGTTCTGATTTCATTACTTTTCTAAGTCACAAGTTTCAAATCAACACCCGCATGGTAAGTTTGGAGGGGGGAGAACATAGCCTCTTCTGCCCTGCCTTTGGCCCATCCCAGAGACAGCTGCTCACTGTTCTGTTGGGGGCCGTTTGTAGAAGACCCAAATGTGCAGCAAAAATGGAAGCAGGAAATCATAGCACCGAGAGTCCTGGAATAATAATTGGCTGGGTACAATTTCTGGTTTGACTACCAAATCAATTAGGAATGACTGAAGCCCATCCTCTCGAGTGTGCTGTCTTGCATGCTTGCTTTGGGGTGGGGTGGGGGGCTGGAGAGCTGGCAATTTTTGGGGAGCAGGGCTTCCCGGGTTACGTGGGCTACCATTATACAGCTCTTACTTGGGAGCAAATCTGTATCAAGCACGTCATCCTTTTTTCTTTTTTTTCCCCGTGGGCTCTAGATCAGCCATCCTGAGCCAAACCAAGGATCCACATAACATCATCTTTACAATGAACCAGAGTTTGATCTTTGGAAAAGTTTTAACAGTATAGTAGCACTAAATATATCCTTAAACAACCTCCCCCCCCAACTTATCATCATCCCCAAAGCCACACTCTTCATACATCACCTGATACAATTTTTTACAATTGTATAATTTTTACAATTTATACAATTTTTAGATGATGAAGTAAATCCTTGCTCAAAAGTCAGCCCGCTAATTTTGTTAACAGGGTCTGGCCGGTTTTTGTTGTCAGCATTCTACCTCCTGGTGGTTTTTACAGGAGAAACAGGTGTTGGTGGGTTAGAAAATGTGAGGTATCTTAGGGCAACTGTTCTCTTTCTGTTGTTGAAACCAAACCCTTGCGAATACTGTGCTGCGAATACTGTGCTCAGCTACAATGAAACTCTTAAGAGGACAGCAGCCTCTAATATGCTTTGATACTTCCCCAAATTGGGTAACTGTCTTGCTTTTGCAAGAAAACATAAACCACCGGGCTCTGTTATAAAACGAAACTCTGATGGGGGCCTGCTGTCATTCTGGAATCTCCCTTGATCTCCTCCGGTGGGAGCGGGGGAGCCCTAGGAGAGCCTGAAGCTCAAGAGATGTGGGGCAAAAAAGCAGGGGGAGAAAGAGGGAAGCAACTTGGTGGTCTTGTCAACTTGCCCAGTCGGGTTCTCACAACAGAGCCACAAGAAAATGCATCTCTAGACAAAACCATTTCCGCTCCATTTTTTTAAATAAACTAATACATTTTACAAGAAAAATTAGAAAAGCAAAGCCAAAACGAGTACATTGAACATAAACTGTATTAATTAGCAGCAACACAGGGGTCATTTTTTTTCCATTCAAACCAACATTTTTCTTCTCTCTCTCTCTCTCTCTCTCTCCTTCCCAAAAGCAGAGGAGCCTAAAGGGTTTTCTCTTGTTAAGGATGAGGTGGGGAACGTATCCCTTGGAGAAGGTGCAGTTTGCCGGTTCCGGGTATACAAATGAACTGCGAGTGCATGTGAGGTAGATGTGTAGCTAAGAATGATGGAAACTGGAATTGATGAGCATAAAAATGAAGGAAAATTCTGAACTGGGTTTCCTCTCTCGCCACCCTCCCCCCACCCATCACCAACTTCCAAGGATTGCAGGGTTGGTACAGCTAAAGAATTCAGGGTGATGATGGTGCTCGCTTTCTGAACTACCCACATTGGAAATGGACATAAAATGTGAGAGGCTCGTTTAATAGCTCTTGAAGGCAGCCTGCTGCATTCTCCTCCAGTGTGGTGGGTGGAAACATGGGGTGTAGGCTGGTTATGGGGAGTGGGGAGAAGCTGGAATAAGGAGCAGCAGCCAGGTAGAGAGGAAGGACAAGACTACAGCATCCTTACTTTTTGAAAACTGACACGGAGAAAGGCTGAACTAGGACTGGGCATTTATAAAGTGCAGGGACTGGTTCCCCCCGCTGTCAGAATGGGACAGGGGAAATCAAGGCACAAGATAAAAGAAAAAAACAGCAGCTCAGAGGTGTGGGCTCCAAAGGCCCCAGCTGCTTGTGTTTGGTCCCTGCACAAAGCATGCAGGCTTCCAGATCATGGTTTAAGCAAGGGATGGTTTTATATATACGGTAAAGCATCGTAACAGTGATCTTCCCATCCCGCAGGTGGGTTATAGCTGTGGACTTGACTTGCAGTCCGCCAAGAAGCTGGAGCCTTCCTGTAAGCTTTCAGCAGACCCCATGAGATGGGGCTGGAGCAGGAAGGCTGCCATCCAAAGTGCCCTCTGCAGCCTACCGAGGATGAGAGAAGAGTCTAGCATTTCTCATCACCCACTATGCTTCTGTTCCAAATGGATGCGATGGAATAAATGTAAAATAATGAAACTGTTACTGCCCCAAAGCACATATCTAAGTAAGGATTGCACAGGAGCATCTCGAGCGTGCAAATAGCACCTGTTCACAACTCTTTTAACTCCCTGCCTCTTTGCCTGGGATAACACACTTGCCCTCTTCAGCTGCCATGGGTTCCTAGATTAAAAACCCAACTGCTTTAAAGAGTCACAGAGAGGTGCTAGGTCTCTGCACTCTTGCACTCTAAGGACCTGCTTGGATCCAGATCCGAAGTGTTGCACAAACCTAATGTCTAGCTTGGGCGAGAAAGGGCTGTGAGGCAGTGGTCCAGGAAGAGGAATGAGAATAGAGCTGAGGCTTAAAAGGAATCTTTGCAAGGGCAAAACACGTGGGAAAGATTGTAAAGCACATGTTATTTCTCTTCTACCAGCTTACATTCATTCTTGCACCCATCCATCTCTAGCTTTGATCTTCTTCAGTCTTACACACAGCGGGCTTCCTCCAAAACATTTTTGATCTACAGCTGTCCTCTTTTCTAAACTCTTAGCAATCTCTGTCTCGGTATGTACACCACACACCGGCCACTGCTACTCTGCCTCAACCTCTGTTTTACCATTGTCAAAACAGTCCCAATGCCTTTGGATGGTGATTCCTGGAGGCAATTCTACTGTAGATTCAGTTCTACTTTTGTTTCTAATACGCCGTGTGATCATTTAGATTCCTAAGGAGTGGCATTTGGTAAACCGTGCCAAGTCTGCTTCCAGCACCCTCCTTTTCTATCCTCAAAGGCTGCCTAGTAGAACTGGATTTTAAACACTGCTTCCTGTAATTTCCCCCATCCGATAGCCTGGATTTGGGTTCTGCCAAATGCTAACCTCTGTTCCACATCCAAGACGACCAACAGTGAGCCAGCCCCAATCTCTGGTTCTAAAAGAGGAAGACCCATCAACACTTCAGAAGAACCAGCTTTCAGAGATCAGAAAGAGGGGAAAAAAAGAGGATAATAAGGCAAGGAGTCTTGAGGCCTTTTGTCTTCGTTTAGAAATGAACACTGCGGTTTGGACAAGTGGGCATGCTGTGATCCTGTCTTATGAGTTCAAGATTATGTATCTGGGATACACTTAGACTAGACCACAAGTGTGTTAACTCCTTGCTGGCAAACTTTTATTTAGCTCTTTGCCGCAGACAGTTATGGATCCATTAAGCATCAGCATAAGGTAGAGAGGGCTGTGGGATTTTTTTTTTTTTAATAAACGGATCATATGCCAAAAGGACAGCCAACACAGAGGAAAGCTTCATGTTCTTTATGGGGTGGGAACTTGCTTAGGATATCTTAGGTATCTAATGGCAGCCGAATACCAAATGCACGGATCAGGAAAGCAATACAGTACCTGCAGGTAGGCAGGCAGGTACTGTATGCCAAAAGGAGGAACTCTCTCTTCCAAAGCAGCTCTTGATCTGGTACTTGATTTTTATAGAGCCTTTGGGGGCTTTCGATGCCGACATACATTTCTGTGCACGGATAACCATCCCAGCAGTTCAATGAGGGTCAGATTTGCATTGCACGAGAGATAGGACAGAAATATTGGGGGCGGGCCTACATTCCCCCATTCACCCTGAACATTTCCCCAACTCACTGGCCACATAGGTGTTTGAGGTTTCACTACGGCTACAAAACTCAGGAATTGTGCACATTTACTTCAAAGCTAATTCCCTGAACTTATGGGATCTTCCTTCTAGGTAAGGATTGCTCTCTTAATCATAACTAAATTTTACAGAGTTGTATCCTGGATTTCTTTGCTCCCCACCCCCACCCCCGCCTCCAAGTGCTAGAGAGAAGAGACAACAGTTAGGAAGCTAGGATACTCATTTCATATCAGCAGCAAAATAAACTAGGTAGCTAATTAACTATAACTTTGATCTCCCAAATTAGCTTAGGTTCAAAGACAAATCCCCATAGTTTGCAGGATAGTTTGCAGGAGGGATGCCGTCCGTGAGCCATTCCATTTTACAGCTTGATGACAATGCCAAACCAAATCAAAAGTTTGGCATTTATCTGTTTTAAAGTTCTGATATCAGGATTTGCTAATTTTACTTACTTGTTTTAATAATAATTTATTATTAAATTAATCAATTATTTTAATGATTTTAATAAATAATTTAACTAATTAATTTTAATGCTGTTCCTACTGTTTAAGAAAACAGTGACCCTGATTTTAATGATTATACCTTAGCTAGGACAGGGCTGGAAAGCTAACTCATATTTTCATCACCTGCTTCAAGGCAACATAATATGGTCAGGCCTGATCCTTGGTGTTTATTTTCTAACAGGTTTCCAAGTTTAGAGTTTAGCAAAAGGGAGTTTTTAATTTTACTTCTTTGATTACAGGCTACATTTAAAAATGGCCTCACTTTAAAGGCTGTACAATCACAGACTTAATTTTAATCTAGGGGTTGACTAAACCTATCAGATTCTTAGTTGCCATCATCAAATGCCTAAATATCTAGCATATTTCCCACTCCAATCTAAAATAGCTAGTAAGGGAAGGCGTGCTTAGAGGTGACTGAAGTTAAGTCTATTAACGCAAGCCGGGAGAATCCCAACTGTAAACACATCAATCTGTTGGAATCAAATTTAAGGATCAGGAGATCCTGTAGACAACACTCCCCAACCTTTTAAAATCTTTTTTAACAACATGGGTTTCACTAACCACCCACTGTTAATTATTTTAACCAAGATTTTGTAGTGGATTTGGACAAGCAGCTATGAATCCTAACCTAGCAAGAAATTTGGCAGCACAAATCCTATCAAAACAAGAGGGTGGAGTGTGTGCGCCTTTCTACAGATCTTTCTCACTCCCAAGAACATTTCATAGGACATCTTTCCTCAACATCTTCCAGATGTGGAGCTGTACTTTAATACACCTGGAATGCATAAGAAAGGGCCCTGGGGAAGGGGTCTCCAACCTTGGCAACTTTAAAGCAAAGCTGGCTGAGGAACTCTGGGAGTTAAAGTCCACAAGTCTTAAAGTTGCCAAGGTTGGAGACCCCTGCCCTAGTGGATTAAACAGAAAACTAGAAGCTGCTGGAAAAAACTGGGGTGGGGGTGGAGGCAGGAAAGTGGCCTGTTAAGGACCCGGTGTACCCCAATGTAGTCTTGAGGTTGCAGCCCATATCTGAAGCAAACTTGGAACAGATTTCTCAAGTCGAGTCCTTTTGCAGTTTGTAATTACTTTGAGTGCAGATGCGAGGTGTTTTCAAAGTTTCCCTGTGGTTTGGCATGTGAGCTCTGCAGGCAAATAACAAGAGGGAAGGAAGGGCAGGTATAAACCCCGATCTAGCTGGGAAGTTCCTTTACTCGTCCTGCAGAAACTGTGTGCTCCTCTGCCTTCACCACCCAAATAGTCAGGGTCAGTTGGAAACCAGAATCTCAGTTACGGTATTCTTTGTTATTACTACTATTAGTATTAGTATTATTTAACTAGCCAGCCCAATCCATTTTGGGACCCGACCCTGCAAAACTCCGTTTGGCCACAGATGAAGCCCATCGAAGATCATGTAACATAAAGATGAAGGCAAGCTTGCATGCCCCAAAAAAGGCACTTCAGTTTCTCTCAGCATTAGGAAGGGAGGGGTGTGTGGTTAGGCCAACCTGGAAGTCTGGCCAGGCTAGAGAAAGGGGCACCAAATGTAGCCAGCCTTTGGATCCACTCTGGGCTCCTGCACTGTCAGTCTTGCCTCTCTTGTCTGGGTGGCATTACGGTCGTGTCTCTGGGTCGTCCCTTGTCACAAGCAATGCGGGAAGGTATCTTAAGTAGCCTGGCTGAAGGACTGTGAGGATGGGGCGAACTGAACCTTCCCCAAACCTCCCAACAGGAAGCCAACCTGTTCCTGCTGGGGTCAGGACTATGCTTTCAAAATGGATAAGATGACAAAAGGGTCCTGAGCAACGCACAAATCCAATTACACTCAATATATTTATGCCACCTCCTCCAATATGTCACCCTACCCACAGATCTGCCTCCACTCCCTCAAAGACATGGATGGCCCACACGCAAACCAAGATAGATAGGGACACATGCACACACATACTCTTGCTTTCCTAGACTCACGTGACACCCGTATGGCCTCCGCCATTGCTCCTTCCTGATTGTCAGCTGCATAAGAGCCATTTCTTCAAAGGAAGGGGCCAGCAGGGAGTAGGGGGAGGAGAGGAAAGGGGAACAAGGTGATCACATGCCCACGGTGGGAAAAGCAAACATCGGTCGGTGGGACAACGGGATGGAAGGGTCAGCTACATGCCAGCTGGGCTGGGCTGGGCTGGGCTGAAGGTGACTTTATGGTGGAAGAGAGGATGACTTTTAGCACCATCTGGTTGGGGCGGAGAGGGGAAGGGAACATGCAGAGGTGTCTAAAGCACTTCAGGAGGCTCTGCAGGGAAACACAAGGTAGGAAAGGCTGAATTATTGCACATAGTCTCCTCCTATTGCAAATCTCAGGGTGCAGCCAGCAATCAAGGGCTGGGGGAGGGAGGGATAACGTGCATAGTAACTAGGGTCTCCGGGGGGGGGGAGAGCTGGGACATCCCCTGCAAGGTGCTTGATGCTCCTTGGTTGCTTGGTTCACGGCAATCGGGACGGGCTTCCTGCAGTCCCCACCAGTCGGAAGGAGAAGCACCTGTTCCCAGCTGAGTTGGTCAAGAGAAAACGGATGCACTGTGGACCTGGGCTTGGCAGGCATGCAGGAACTGGGGGAGGGCGGAAAGTGGGGGGGGCTTACGGCAGCACAGTCCGGACCGCAGGCAGCAGAAGGCACTGTGTGTGTGTGTGTGTGTGTGTGTGTCTGTGGGTGTGGGTGTGGGTGCGTGTAAGAGTGTGTGTGTGTTTGTGTATCCTGGGGATGGGGGACAGGGCGAAGCACTGCTGCTGGCAACATGTCCATTCAACGTCCAAGAGTCCAGAGGTGACGACGCATCACTGGCGGCAGATTCCTTAGTCCGTTTATTGTTCCCCTGGTCCAGGGCAGGACGGGACAGGCGAGGGTGGGGGGGGAAGCCTCCCCATGGAAGCAAAGACAGGTCTGCACAGAAGCTCAATCAGTCCAAAACATCCAGCAAAAAATAGTCCAATTGGACAGAGGGCAGAAATTGAGGTCTGGCGCAAACTCTGTTTTTTTCTCTCTCTCTCAGCTGAGGCAAAATTTATGCCAAAAAGCAAAACAAAAAACCAGGATTAAGTTCATCCGATGCCTCCAGCCGCATCATTTCATTCCAACTTGACAAGCATTAAGCAAACCCCTCTTGCTGCCGCCAAAGTTCAACTTTTTTTTAAGATTTCCTTTTTTTTCTGAATTTTTTTTTGTAAATTTCCTCTTTTTTATTTTTTTGTAAATTTGTCTTTTTTAGAAAAAAAATACCCTCTTGAAATAATAAAATAATCCTTTCAAAGCAAAATTCCCTCCCCGCTCCCACCCCAAGGAAGAAGAAGAAGAAGAAGAAAAAAATAATAATTCCGCACTGATTTTTATCCTACAGCTGCGAGGTGGGGCTTTTCAGAGCATTTTTTTTTTCCTTATAAAACAACAAAAAAAATATTCAAACACTTTTGCATATTTGTCCTTTAAAAAATCTTTTACATGACCAAAGAAAACAAAATGAATTCAAAGGAGCAAAAAAAACCTTCCTCCCACAGAGGTACCGAACCAGCTTTCCAAAAGAAGGGGGGGAAAAATTCATTTTCTTCTCTGGGGAATTCTGGGGCATCCAAAGCGTTTGACTTTGCTGTTATCAAGAAAATAAACACGCACGCACGCACACACGCACACACACGCAAACATACACGCACACAAATGTTCTCGTATTAAAATAGTCCTTAGTCCATCTGTACATCTAAGGGTTGGGGGTATTTTTTTTTTTGTACCCCCATTCTAACCTCCTTTGGTTCCTCGGTGACAAAAGTCTATTGCGGTTATTTCCTTTTTGAGAAAACAAAACAACCTTTTTCTTTGCCAAAAAGAAAAAGAAGAAAAAAAGAAACAAAAACAAAAATGGTTCCAACATCTTCTAAACGCAGCACAAAATTTTAACAAAAAAAAAAAAAACCACAAAAAAAAAGCACGTTGTCTCCCTCGAAGTGATTGCTCAGAGTTGAGCTGCTCGGTGGCACTAAAGGAACGAAAAATGGAGGGAATTACAAGAGTGGGCAACAAAGACCATTGGTGGAGGTAGTTAGTGTGGCACGCAAAGTAGTAAGCAAGTAGAGAAACCGTCCTATTCCCAAGCCTTTCTTCTTCAGCCTCTCTCTCCACGCCGCTTTTGGCAGCCGCCCTGGTGTCCAATGTGTTGGGAAGCATTGGAAGGCTCTATCGGAGCAACACACGACCTTCTCAGCCACTCAGCCACTTACCAATGTGGGAGAAGGCGGCCCTTGGACTGAAGGGGAGGACATGTTTAGGTCTGAATTAGGGCAGTTTAGGGCAGCTCTGCGCTGAATAGTTGCTGCAGGAAGCCGTGCCCCACATTTCCTGCAGTGAAGAAAGGAAGCGCCCCTCTGAGGCACAGAACATTGGCCTCCTTCAGGTGTTCACTGTGGGAAATGTTGATGTCCCACCAGGAGCCCCTTCACAAAAAACAAAACAAAACCCAAAAAAGGTCATTCTGAGAGTTGATCTCAGAATTCCAAGCAGGGAGTCCTATTAGCTTGCTTGGGAGAACAAACGAGTGTGGTGACACCTTAAAGATCAATATATAATATAGGTGTCATTGAACAAATGAGGCCGATGTGCAAAAGGTTCAGCAGGTGACTGTCAGTTGTTCCTGAAGGCCACCTACCCTTCAATCCCATGATGAAGAAAACACTTGGTCACAAATTGCCAGGCTATGCAAAGGCAAGAATCCTTATTTGTCTCATTAACATTCCACTCTCTCTCTGTTCTCTTGTGCCCCAGGTGCCCAAATCTGATGATCCTGACGGGAAAAACAAAACAAAACTGGGGCCTGTTCCTGGGACAAGGAGGAGATTCTGCATCCTATCTCAGTGAGATGTTTGATTCATCTTCATTCTTGAAACTCGGGAGGTGGGACAGCCTCAGTGGGGGCATGCTACTGGTTCTGACTGGTTCAGCCGAACTGGTAGTAAAAAAAAAAAAAAAAAAAAGCCTAGAGGAAAACAATCTTCCACAATCAGCTGAGAGGAGAAAGAAAAGCACAGAATCGGCCCTCCCGCCCGCCCCTGCGCTTTTCACTTCTTTATCCTTTCAGCTGGTTGGTGCTGCAGGCCTCAGCTGGTGTGGGGAAAGCTGTGTGCGTGTGTTAGGTGTGCATGCACGCGTGCGATGACCGAACCAGTAGTGGAACAGATAGGATCCCGCTGCTGGGCAGTTTCAACCAACCTAGGTGATTTCCAGATGTGGAGACTTCAACTCCCAGAATGCCCCTGTCACTACAGCTACTGCTAAGAATTCTGGGAACAAAGGCCACAAACAATGTCCGGCTCATTCCAGAAATGCTCTGTGGAATATGATGCGGACACTCAAGTCTCGCCTCTGGACTTCCTTTTTCCTTATTTAGGAGGAACAGAGTAGTTGAGCCCCCTGCCTGTGCTTAAGGCGCCTCAAACCCCTTTTTATTGTCTTTTAAATTAAGCGGCAGGAAGAAGCAGGGAGCTCTGCTACAAGCCTTGTGCTTGGCAACTCTCTTTTCTTCTTTTTAGAAATTCAATCCTGCTTCAGCACAAGTCCACAAACCACTTTCCTACGGGTGTTTTTTGACCTTGGGGAAGGGGGCTGGTTGTTTAATTTCCAAGCCACACTTATTGCCCCACCATGGTAAAGGACAGGGAGGGGAGGACCCTGGATCTCATTTCCCAATTGACCATGACTGGATGCTGTAAATTAGAGATTGAGGTTCCTCTGTCAATCTCCTCTATGACACATCCCCAGTTCGAGTCAATGTCCCTGTTCTCAAATGCCATGCTAACCTCCTTTAAGGAAGCTTCCTGGCACGTGGAGAAGACCAATGGAGCCCAAATCCAGGTTTCTGGAATTGCTGAAGAAAATGCCTTCAATGGACTCCTAACTCCTAAGCTTTCTCTCATCTTTCTTACTCTCTGCACCACTCTTTCTTCTCTTGGGAGGAGAGAAAAGGGGGTGAAACCATCCAGATTGCTCAAATTACCCTGAGAGGTTACCCTCTTGTGCTCAAGGGCCAATACCCAAGGCACCAGCCATGAGCTCCAAATTCAGTTATTTTTCTGGAACTGGCAAAGGATTTAAGTAAATGAAAAGAACAGAGCTATCTCTGGGAGAAGATATATATGTGTGTGTGTGTGTGTGTGTGTGTGTGTGTGTGTGTGTGTGTGTGTGTGAGTCCCCCCTCCTGTCCTTACCTGTTGTTACTTGTTGTACTGATACGAGTAGGCAGCATGATCCGATGGAGACTCCACTGTCACGTGGCTCTGCTGGCCACTGTTCTCCTGTGACAAAATACCCATTGGGGGAATTGGGATGGTAGCCATACCTTCCCCAAACCTTTCAGCCCCACTAAGATGAGCCGGCCAAACCGCTTATGTGGCTTGGTAGGGAATCAGTCCTCCCCACTTCCCTCATGAAGGGCTCAGTAGCTTGCCAAGTGCCTTTTCTACCAACAGGAAACTGGTCTCGTCTTACCCACAAACACAGACTCAGACCCGCCCCCCCAACCTTGCGATGGGACTCGGAGGCTTTCTCCATGTTGCCTTTTTAACGCTCAGCATAGAGAGACGCTATGCAGCTGGGAAGAAAAACCATTCAAGGTTCCCTCTGTGGGAAGACACCAGTGGGTAGAAGCAAGAGCTCATTTTGGAATAGGGCCTATTAAAGATTAGCAGCTGATTGACTTCCCAGACTAATTTAAGCTAGCTTGGTAAACATCATTATCCGAAGCATGTCTATGCCATAGCTCCAAAAGATGTGTGGTGTGTGTGTGGGTGTGTGTGTGTAGAAGAAAAGGTCACAAAAGTCATGGCAAGGGTGGCAGTGGAATATGGAAATCCTCTTCCATTCTTGAGCATATTTAAGCGATGCTGTTTCAAAACTCTATAAAACATGCTCTGGGTTTCCACCCACCCACTTCCCCTCAGTAACCTGTTCCTCTTTACTGGAAACACACAAAACCAAAATGTCTGTCAGTGCAAGATGAACAAACCTGAATAGGCTTGTAATTTACCCCAGCCCAGACCATATAGAGTCCAGAGGCTGAGTTCACACAACACACCAAATCCCAAACCCATGCTAATAAACCACAGTTGCTGGATTCACATAAGATGTTAGGTGACTCACTTGTGCCTCCCCCCCCCCACCCCCATGGCTTAACATAAGAGCCAGTTGCTATGGCAGAAGTTGGAATCCCAGAAGAAAATAAGCCACACATTTTCCATACCCTTTTTAGCTTGCTCAAAGTTATTGTGTGAACTCAGCATTGGGGCCTTTTTGTTTAAAGGCATAAATCTATACCAAGGAAGCATTCCTAATTTAAGCAGGAAGGACCAAAGGGCCTCTTACCTCAACTGCGACACTAGAGGAAGGCACCGGTGTATACTGGGGAATATAGGCTCCTTGCATAGCTGCTGCCGCTGGCATATACTGGCAAGAAGGAGAGAAAACATCAAAAGGCCGCAGCAGGGTTGGGTCTCAAGCCCCACCAAAAAGAGGGAAGGAGAAAAGGGGTGCTTACTGTGCCAGCACTGCTGAGGGACAGATGGCCCAGCTGTTGGGTGAGAGGCCCCATCATGGAAGTGGGCTGGATGGAAATGGCGTGGTCCATGGCAGGTGTGAGCACCGTTCCCTGCTTGGGAACAAAATACGAACTGAGTAAAAGAGGGCACCGTTAATGAGACAAAATGGAAAGTAATGGAAGGGATGAGTCTATAAGCATCCTAAGAACAATGTGCATTACAACAGACTCTGGTATGAAAGTATTGCATTTCCCCAAAAGTTCAAATCGGGGGATAATTAGAAAAGGTGGGACAAGCTGACCACACAGCACTTTGAATAAAAAGCAAAAAAGGTTTTCCCACTGAGTAGTAATGTATATTAGTTGTTATTTTAATACAGATGACATGTAACTGTTTTTACCCTCCTGGCCCAGGAAGACAAGCAAAACAAACAAAAAAAAACCAATCACACAATTTAATCATTTTTCCTGTTAGCTGGACTAGAAAGGGAGAAAGCCCAAGCTGTTGCAAGTTTCAAAAGAAAAAAGCCACAACCAAGTCCAACTTTCACTGTTCCATCTGAATTCATAATTAAAGAAACTAATCAGCACTGTGAGAACTTTTGCAACATTTTCCTTAATGGAAGATTCCAGGTAAGTAGGTAGTAGGTAGGTAGGAAAATAAGTAGTAGGCAGGCAGGCAGAAATAGCTCTCACCGTGGGCTGCATGAGGTATGACTGATGGTGCATCCAAGATGGACTGTGGACCTAGAATAGGACAGCATGTTTTATACATGGTCTCTTAGCAAAACAGTCCTAAAAAACAGATTGAGTTATTCATCCCCCTGTCATGAAAGAGGCTGAGAAACAATATCCAAGTAATTCACATAAGATTTCAACCGAGGACTTCTGGTAAACAGCTCACACCCTGGTAGATTTTTCTGCTTAATAGCAATATCACTTAGACTTACATACCGCTTCACAGTGCTTTACAGCCCTCTCTAAGAGGTTTTACAGAGTCAGCCTATCGCCCCCAACAATCTGGCTCCTCGTTTTACCGATCTCAGAAGGATGGAAGGCTGAGTCATCCTTGAGCCTGGTGAGAAATTGCAGGCAGCCAGCAGAAGTAGCCTGCAGTACTGCATTCTAACCACTGCAGCTCTATAAACCATTTTTTTAATCTAGACAAGGTAACTTCTGTGAGCTGAATGGAAGATACAACAGGAAAGTCAACCAGAATTACCTTCCATTTGTTCTAAAAAAATCAGACATATGTTCTCATTTTTTTTCCTACTGGAGAAACACAAGGGGACAAATGCATCAGCCCCTGCCATGTTGGCTTGCTCCTACATAATATTGTCACATCATTTCTTGCCATTATTAGTGCCCCAAGCCATGTTAATCATGGAATCTTGTTATTGTACGTGGCCGATACATCAGTCTGTGAAGTCCTCTGCAGGAAAGGAAAGAAAGGTTGCCTCCTTCTCCTCCCCATTCTTAGTTTATAGCTGTTTCCAAGCTCTTGTTTCTTGTAGTGACTCAGGTCCCAGTTTGTCTTCTCCAATACTAGCTGCTAAAGTAACACACCTGGTAAGAGGAAACAGGTGATGGGAGATAAGGGGAGAGCGCAGTCTGGGCAATCATCCTGTTCGGGGCCAGGCTGTAGGGCGTTGTATAGAACCTGCAAAGGAAATAGGAGTCACCTGTTAGACCTCTCTTCCCAGTGGTTGCCAGTTTCATTCTGCCAGGCCCCATTTTTCTATCATTTCTAATGAAAATATTACTGTACCAATAAAAGGTGAAAGCACAAGAAAGACGTACCCGTTTTGTAACGCTGTTGTAGGGTCATAAGTCAATGTCATCCCACCCTGCAGGAAACAATAGTTAATTCACATATGGTTCAGGCCTTTTCCTCTTCCCCAGTGCACCAGGTTCTCAGCCCAGTGAAGCAAGAGTTACGATATCACCTTTCCAGGAACAAGTCGCAAGCCTTATCCAGGCCAGCAGAAAACCTGTTCTCTCAACCAGCTTCGCAGCCTGTCAGTATAGCCGGTCAAGCTGTTAAGAGAACATTCTTCCTGTCTCTTAAGCTTAGCCCGCACATCTTGTGGCCAGTTCACAAAATCCAAAGGGAAGGATGGCAAACCAGTTTGCTTAGCACGTCCCATGCCAGGGATGAAGCTGTAGACTTCCCGTGAGGAAATAGCAGACTGACCTACCACAGAGCAGTTGGGAGAGATTACGGCTGAAAATGGTAGCGGGATGCGGGACCCAGGCAGACAAAATCTCTCCGGAGAAAGGAAAGACATTGGAGATTACTCATATGTATTCCGGGCAGCTACTTTTTGTGAGTGTATGGTAGAAACCAAGGATTTTGCTGCTGCTTGCTATCAGCTAGCAGTCATAGGATTACAGGTAGTCCTCGAATTATAAACACAATGGAGCCCAACGTTTCTGTCACTAAGTGAGACAGCTGGGAAGTGAGTTGTGCCCCATTTTATGACCTTTCTTGCCTTAGTTGTTAAGTGAATTGTTAAGTTCGTTACCCGGCTGTAAAACGAATCTGGCTTCCCCAGTGGCTTTGCTTGTCAGAAAGTCGCAAAAGGGGATCATGGGACGCTACAACCATCATAAATATGAGCCAATTCCCAATTTTGATCATAAGTGCTAAGGGGATGCTACAGTGATCATTGGTATGAGAAACAGTTGTAAGTCACTTGTTTGAGGGCTTTTTTCACTTTGAATTAAATTAACTTTGCCATAAAAGCCAGCTGGGTGGCTTTGGGCCAGTCATTTTCTCTCAGCCCAATCCACCCCCCCAGATTTGTTATTGGGGAAAATAGGAGGAGGAAGGAGCGTTGGATATCTTTGCAGCCTTGTAAAAATAATAAAGGCGGGATACAAATAAATAAATAAATATTTGAAGAATTGAGATGGGGAGATTTGTTTAAAGAAAATTAGGAATAAATGTGAAAACAAGGATTCAAAATGGGTTCTTTGAACATGCTTTGCAATAGTTATGTTGCATCACTTGAGACTTTCATGAAGAGATTGGACTGCCATTTGTCAGAAATGGTCTAGGGTCTCCTGCTTCGGTGGGGGTTGGACTAGATAACCTACAAGGTCCCTTCCAACTCTGTTAATCTGATCTAATCTAATCTAATCTATTTCTTAAGCCTTAATGGACTTTTGCTGATGGAGATGATGAGGTTTTAAAATTTTGTGGATAGAGAATGGGGTGGGATATGGAATGAAGAAATGATCGGTTGTATTTTAAGAGAGAGTAAAAAGTTGTTAATGTTAGCTATACTTGCTGGGCTTTTTAAAAAAATCTATTGTAGTTTTTAATTAGTTTTATTTATACAATATAATTCTGAATAAAAATTATTGCAAAAAAAAAAAAAAGGAAGTTCCATGCTTGGAGCAAAGGTGTCATATAAACTTTTTATCAAGTTCTCGTTCTTCTCGTTTTTATCAAGTTCTCCCCTCTCCTTACCGCATCACTTTCCCTTGGCCAGGCTCGTCCATTTTGCACATATTTGCCCTGATTCTGGCGCTTCTTCTGGCCACCATCAGCAAACTTGCAAAGCAGTGGATCTGGAGGAGCTGCGGGGAAAAAAAAAAAGCTGAGTTTAGCTTTGGGACATTTTGTTGTAATATATCTAGACGCTCCTACCAGTAGTATGAATGATACTCCCTGGTCTCAGTATTCCCTCAATGCACTTGAATCTAAACTTAAATCTTCTCTTCACAGCTGACTGGATACATTGAATTGCACTCCACACACTGTCCCATTTGTGATGTACTCCTCAACAGGATGCTGCTTTGCTTTGTATCAACCTGAAGATCCAAAAGGGACAGCCATGGCTGATCACATTGGACACAGAGCTGCTTATCCTCTCTTCTTCTCCTTGACTTCATTCTACCTCTGAATCACAGATGATACCCTCTTTCTTTCTTTTCTTTCTCTCTCTTTCCTTCTTTCCTTTTTCTGTCTTTCTTTTCTTTCTTTCTTTCTTTCTTTCTTTCTTTCTTTCTTTCTTTCTTTCTTTCTTTCTTTCTTTCTTTCCTTTCTCCCTTCATGGCTATAAAAAAGAGAATGAAACCTTCTGCAAATTGTTCAGGATCCAGCCGTGCCAAGGGGAAGTCAGATGAGCTAGCTAGCATCAATTCTGTGACTTTTATGAGACCATCTGCAGACTTTTATTTTAACATCAATGCTAGGCCTATTAGCATTTTGTAGGGAATGCTACAGCCTCCATCCACAGTGTGTGTGTGTGGCCTAGGCAGCTTTCCATGTAAAGACTTGCAGACTTCAATGTCATGCTACTGTTTTCCTTGAACTCTTGTGATTAACCTTCCTTTTTGTTGCCAAGCAACTACTCTCTTCTCCCTCAACTAGGAGAGTGTAAAGAGCTACATAGCATTCTGAATTACTACCACATGAGTAGCACTTATGTACAAGAGGATACTCCTGCTTCCCTCCACTGGGCCCTTGGCCAACAAGTCAGAAGGGCCAGCTGATACATGCACTAAAACCAAGGAGCCACTATTCTGTGAGTTATGAGGGGAAGGGGAGGGCACCAGATATGCCACTTTGGAAAAGCAGATTAAAATAGCTTGTCAAAAAGGAGGCATAAAATAGTTGGGACAATTTTTTATGGGTCTGGCCCAATCATATATGCTTCCTGTGAGTGGAGTGGCTGTGTTCCCTCTCCCCAAATTTAGCTTTGTTTTGCAGCCTCGTTTTATTGCAGCTTTCACTGGAGAGTCTGTAGATGTAGCCATTGCAGCATCGGCTGTGACTTGATCAAGCACTTCTCTGACACAAAGATTGTTTAGGTGATTTGGGGATAGTCATCTCCTCTCAGCATAATCCACCTTTATTGTTGTGGGAATTAAATTAAGGTCAGTCTCCATGTAAGCTATTGGAGTGTTCAGACAAAATTGGGGACATAAATGCAATGAATAACAACAACCTCATCATCACCAAGGAGCAGCCTATAAAAGGCAGCTAAGGAAAACGAGTGGAAGACAACACAATATTGTATTTATCGGACATGATCAACTGATCACAGCCTGGAAATGGCAAGAAATCTTTATTTCTTTTGGTAGATCCCCATCTTATTAGAGATGTGATGAGCTGGACACAAATAAGGAAATAAAAATGTCCCTCTTATAGATAACCTCTGTTGGGAGTGACGTCTAACTATTCCACAAGAACCACGCTGTGAAAATGTTACTCCATGGAAAAAATATGATTCCTTAACTCTGCTGCATACAGGAAATGGCTCCAAATCTTCCCCCACACATTCCTCTTAGAGCATCCTGCTATTCTAACTTGTTTATTTGCTTACTCCAATCCTGTCTCTTCCTGGTTGGACCCCTCCTCTCCTGGCCACAATTTTAGCACTGGGTCAGTTTTAGATTATTTAAATAATACTTCACAGGAAGAGGCAGCAGCCAAAATAATTTTAGCAGACCCATTTGATCAGAAGAGCCCTTCTGATCCAATTCCCTCCTTTCTGTGTTTACTAAACAGCCTTTCTCCCTGACTCTTCTCATTAGGCTGGTAAAATGTTCTTTTTCAGTTGCTCTCAGTTCCTTCCCTGTCTCACCGTCAGCAGTTCACGGACCCGTTACAACCAGGTTACATGCAGTGACACGGTTTTATGCATTATAAATGGAGGACCGTCTAGCTCCAGTTTCAGCACTGTAGCTTCTTTCTGCTGCATTTGAAACCCTGACCATTCAGCCACACTGCCCTCTTCTGAAGTTACCTCCAAAGAACTTGCTCATACTGCATTGCAATGGCTTTATTCCTGCTTATCTCAGGATACTTTTTCTGTGATGTGGAATGGTGCCATATCCTAGCTTTTTCATTTGTAAGTGGGGGCTCCGAGGGTTTCTTTAATTAACTTTGTCCACTGTTCTTTTGGATTCATTGATTTCTTCTAATCAGTTTCACTATGATAAATGATAGATAGATATAGATGGATAGATAGATAGATAGATAGATAGATAGATAGATAGATAAATAGATAGATTGACTGATTTAGGCATGCATAAGTGCACCATTGTGCCTTCCGTCCCTGTCCTATTGTCCCCATTTATTTGTACCCATTTCCTGTATTCTTACTCATGTTTATACTTATACCTATTATCTTGTAAGCAATTGACAAATTAAATTAAATAAAAATAAATAGGTAGATAGGTAGGTGAATGGATGGATGGATGAACGGATAGACAGACAGAGACAGAGACAACACAGAAATGTACTTTTGAGTGAGGCAGCCATCTTTCCAAATATTTTGATGGATGTTGATGTCGGGCTGGATGGATTCCCTCCATCTCAAACTAAATGTGAAAACTATTGTATCTCACTCCTTCTCTCTCTTTCTGGTTTTAGGCACCCAGTTGCCACCAGTGAGTCCAACTCAATGATCCATTTTCATTGGGGGGGGGGGGGGGGGG
>BHFT01017634.1:0-18414 GCA_004320025.1 Laticauda laticaudata | reverse complement strand
TATCTATATATCCATTCGCCAGTAGATGGCGCCTTCAGCATAAAAATCAACATTAAAAATCTACTTCAAAAATGTTCTCCCAGTTACTTATTTCAGATTGTTTCAGACAAAATAACTAATAATCAGTCAAGTATCCAGCTTTATAAAATTCCTATTCTAGGACTTACCAGTAAGACCTTCTGGTTTAATATTGCTGTGTGATTGAGTCAGGGGAGCGGAGCTCCACAAACTCATATCAAATCCTCTTCATCGAAGCCTCTCCCTAGGGGCTAAAGTAACTCTGTAGGGGTGACATATGAGAGGCACCCTGTAGTTCANCCTAGGGGCTAAAGTAACTCTGTAGGGGTGACATATGAGAGGCACCCTGTAGTTCAGGGAAAGTGGTGGCTCTCCTGCTAGACCCAGAGTTTTTTTCCTCTTTACCAAGGATGAAGATGAGGCAGCCAAAATGGCCACCATGGAGCTGAGGTAGCCGAAGAAACCAAGACTGTGCTGGAGTAGTGTGAGTGGAAAGTGATTGGAGCTGGGTGAAGTGACTTTTGAATTTTCCTTAGTTTTGACCCTAAAAGAAAATTAATCTGGAAAAAAAGGCTCTCTGGAATGCTTTCTAGTGGCAACTAAAGAGAGGCAGAGAGAAACTGGACCCCAACAGGGAATAATTAAAAGCTTAAAATACAGAAAGACGGGATATATAAATATCACACAACTTATTTCAAAGCCTCTTAGCTGATATCATTACTCTTCCAAATGCTTTTCATGCCAGACATTGCAGTTCTTCCAAATCCTATTGGCTTCTGATTTCAGGACTGCAGTCACTGTCAGTTTTGGAGCCCAGGAAAATGAATTCTTTATTTTTTTGAAGTCTCTTTGTTGATCTACAATCTGACCTGTGTATTCTCTACAGTCATTATTATGTTTTTTCTTGATATCAAATTATAATACCATTTTTTCACTTTCAACTTTGACTCTTAGAACTAGCCAGTCCAGATTTTCCTTAATTTCCATGAGCAATGATCATTTGTATATCAGAAGTTGTTGATAATCCTCCTGCCAATTTTAACTTGGTATTTTATATATATTTATTTGAATTTCATTTGGCCTATTATTTGTATTAACTCACATTTAGCATATATAGCTTGTTGTATTTTGTTTTAATTAAGGAAAATAATTATGAGTTTGTATGCTAAAATTGGTATATTATTTTTAAATGGATATATAATTCAGAACATATAGGGCAAATAATTGGGTAAAAGATCACAATTGTATTAACTAAAACTAGGATCTAATAAAATTAGCAATGGGCTTAATCAAATTGAGCTTTGTTTTAGATCCACCAAGAAGGCATGATGAAGAAACATTAATTTAAGTTTTCTCAATGGGAATAATCTGTTGACAGAAAGAAAGAAAGAAAGAAAGAAAGAAAGAAAGAAAGAAAGAAAGAAAGAAAGAAAGAAAGAAAGAAAGAAAGAAAGAAAGAAAGAAAGAAAGAAAGAAAGAAAGAAAGAAAGAAAGAACCACAAGGCCTAGAAATAGCGTCATCATCCATCCTCTCAATATTATTATGTAGGCTAAATATCCACTCCATGTCACTTCAGTGAGATGGAAAAACAATCTCCATTATTGCCTATAATGACTATCATAGTGGATAAGGTGTAGTTGGGTAAAACCTTTAAAAAGATCAACATGTCCAAAACTATTCTAAAGGAAACACTGATGAGGCATTTAAAGATAATGTTTTTCCCAAACTTTATTTCATTGTTTCAATCTTAGTCCCTATTCCTCCTTTATCCCAAGGGTAAGCATTAAGATGCAGTTTTATATTAGCTGTTAGTGAACTTAAATGGAAAAACAATATTAGAACCATTAGACCCTGAGCTGTATTATTATACTGCAGTGCCTAGTATATACATTTCTCAATACAAAAGAAAAAAATATAACAATTCAAATGCATGAATACAAATATCCACATAGGTTTTCTAATATCAAATGTGCAGTCTTCTATGATTTATAAATGTGTGTGTGTGTGTGCGTGCGCGCGCGCACGCACACACACACACATACCTACTACCCTTAGTCTATACTGTAGCACTATCAAAATACTTATAATAATATTGGAATTTTCAATTGTTTATTCAAATATTGAATCAGATTCATTATCTTTCAGAATAAAAGGTACAGTATTTAGGTTTGTATTTGTACAGTTTTTAGAAATAGGCTATCCTTATAATCCAACCTATTAGACACTTGTAATATTCATTCTGATGCTCCTAAATATGTTTATGAACAAAATAAATATTATTTTTGCATAAACATATTGTTTATTATACCACTTTTAGGAGTGGTAAACCCTTTGAGGTAAACCAGATTAAGGAACCAGAAGCACAAGGTTCCAAGAATGTGGCTTAATTACAATAAGTTAAAATAATACAATTGTGAAGTCTGCCCAGGTTTACCCTGCTTATGCTTATAGTGTAAGATATAAGAACTCAAGATAGGTTCATTATGAATTTCTTTCACATGCTTATTTCAATATCTGGACTACTCAGTCAATCAGTATTTATTTTGGTCAATAATTAGCATGAAACAGTGAAAGAACCTCTGGATCAAGGGTGTCAAACTTGCAACCTGTGGGCCAGATGTGTCACACACTGCCCACGGCTATCCCTGTTTTAGTGAAGGAGAAGTGTTGTGATATGTCATGTGACATATTTCCCACATAAATATATGTGGAAAATATGTCACATGACATATCATAACATTTCTAACCCTAACCCTAACCCTCACCCCCACCCTCACCCGAACTCTAACCCGAACTCTAACCCGAACTCTAACCCGAACCCTAACCCGAACCCTAAACATATGTCATATGTTTATGATATGTCACCGCTCCTCTAGGTTATGTAATTGCATTCCCATGTCCCTCTTTAATGGTTCTTTTATACTAAGACCATTTTTTTAACAAAAGCTAAGCATAAGGTTTAGTGATTAATGCATTAAATTAGAAATTGAGAGTCTGGATTTTGCCTTAAGCACAAAGTCTATTGGGTGACTTTAGGCCAAGTAAATGTTGACATTTTAGAATTTTTTTCCTTTTACTGCATTAAAAATTACAGGATTATCATAATTTTGGCAATAACTTGAGCCATGTCTTGGTGACCCCCATTTGATATTGAAATATTGAGAAGTATAGCTTAGCACTACTGTTTGAGGAACTATTTATTTTATATACACTTTTGTGTACTTTTTTTCTTAAGCTTCATCATGCAATCCATAGGAAACTATTTCATATTCAGTAGGGCTGTCAGTTAATTGATACACCTGTAGTAGTGCTATTTGCATTAATTGATTATATATGGAAACAGATTATTGATATTTCTCTCCACATTCCAGAAAATATAGGTGAATTATCAAGACTACATATATGAAACATTATGCTCTCACTAAATAGTTTCCATGCTAGTAAAGTTTTAAAAGTTAATTTTTATTTCCTGCCTTGGCTAGATTGAAATAATAGGAAATAGTTGTCACCTTGAAAAGAAATATCTACCACTTACTTTTTATTTTTGTTTTGTAAAAGCAAGACTGGCAGCTGTATAGCAGTAGGAACACAGGAAAACAGAATTAAAAATAGCTAGTTTTATTAAGGCACTTCCATTACAGGTAAAAGCACACCAGGATAAAATTGCTATCTTATTGACTACACATTGCATTCAAGTTCTCTCCTCCAGAGATATGATAAATGGATGTCAACAGCCACTGCAAACAGCTGTAAAGCCAAAAATGGATATTGGAAAAAATCCCAAGGAAAGAAATGTGACATTGTACACAGAACATTAAAAACCTATTTGGAAGAAATTCAATTTTTTTAAACAACATGACTGTTTTGTGTGTTAAAGTCTATGATGAGCACTCAGTGGATTGGATACAAACTAATGTTATTGATAAGAGGATTTTTGAAATTTTTCACTGAATTTATAGAAAAAAATGAGTTGTGATGTTTCTGAATTTCTCTATGTGAGTGAGAAATTCTCTGACACAAAATTGCCCTTAAGAGAGACTATAGGGTCATTATGGAAACAAAGGGAAATGGAGGAGAAGGAAACAGAAGGAATGTCTGCTTAACTCATTCTTTGCATTGGTCTTCATGCAAAAAGAAACGATAGCTCAACCCACTAAAAATATAACTGTAAAAGACAGACCAAAAATAAAGGTTAAAATAAGCAAAAAATTAGTAAAAGTATACCTGTCTGATCCTGATGAATACAAATCACCAGGGCCTCATGGATTACATCCCAGAGTACTAAAGGAGCTGGCAGAGGTCATCTCAGAACTCCTGCACCATATCTTTCAAAAATCCTGGACACCGGGCAACAATCTGAAGACTGGAAAAGAGCTGATGTGGTTCCCAGGCCTAGACAGACCCAGGAAACTATAGACCAATTAGCCTAACATTAATACCAGGAAGATACTGGAAAAGATAATAAAAAAACAGATCTGCCAACATCTAGAAACAAGTAAAGTTATAACTCGGGCAGGTCAGCATGGGGTTTGTTTAAAAACAGATCATGCAAACCAATCTTAATTTCATTCTTCAACATAGTGACTAAATTAGTAGACAGAGAAATACTGTTGATATAATATATTCTAGATTTCAGCAAGGCATTTGAACAAAGTAAACCATATACCTACTTCTTAGTAAGGCTAGAAAAAAGTGGAATAGAGAGCCAACCACCACTAGAAATGAAATCGCAACTGCTGACAAACTGTACTCAATGAGTAGTCCTTAATAGTTCTAAGTCTACATGGAAGGGAAGTAAGCAATGAGTTGCCACAGGTTCCATCTTAGGCCCAGTACTCTTTCAATATCTTCGTTATGACTTAGATGAGGGAATAGAAGGGGAGCTTACGCAAATTTTGCAGATGATATTTAAGCTGGTAGGAATAGCTAACACCCCAAGAAGATAGGCTCAAGAGTTAGATAGATCTTGACAAGACTAGAACTCTGAGCCATATCTAACAAAATTAAATTCAATGTAGAGAAAAGAAAAGCCCTACACTTTAGGCACAGAAAAATAGCCTGGGTGAACTAGATTCAATAGCGTTAACTGTTAGAGAGATCTTGGAGTCTTAGTGATAACCATTAAATATGGGCCAGCAGTGTGCAGTAGCAGCCAAAAAAAGCTAATGGCAATCCGTTGCGTTAACAGAGGGATCAATCAAGATCCAGTGAGGTACTAATACCACTCTATACAAGCCTTAAGTAAGACCAACCTAGAGTACTGCATTGCAAGTTTTGTTCATTTCACATTATAAAAAAGATTTTGAGACTCTAGAAAAAGTACAGAGAAGAGAACCAGGATGATGAGGGGACTGGGAACTAAAATATATGAAGTGGAGAGAAAGACCAGGGAAGACTCATGGTAGCAGTTCCTTCCAATATTTGAGGGGCTGCCACAGAGGGGAGGGTCAAGCTATTTTCTCAGTGCCTGTGGGGCCAGACAAAGAATAATGGATGGACACTGAACAAGGAGAGATTACACCCCGGAAATAAGGACGAAATTTTCTGACAGTGAGAACAATCAACAACCAATGGAACAGCTTGCCTCAAGAACAAGAAGAGATTGGACTGCCATTTGTCAGAAATGGTGTAGGGTCTCCTGCTCTTGGGTGGGGGGTTGGCCTAGATGATCTATAAGATCCCTTCCAACTCTGATTATCTGTTATCTGTCTTACAGTATCATTCCTTCATATTTAATGTTAATTTAGAAATCTAAGAAGGTTGCTGATTTCTGAAGTGATGTTGAAAGACAGGACAATTCATTAAATTTTGTATTTCCAGTATGTTACAGTAAGTATGTGCAAGAATAGTTCACAGCTCTTGTCAAAATTGGTCAGAACCAAATGTCTAAATCATATTATTGTTGAGTTATTCCAAATCACTTTTTTTTGCCTAGCACTCGTCCAAATGGAGAACCCATATGCCTGATTCAACAATGATAATTGGAAAGAAAATGATTCACCATTGCCTTTCAATTAAAATTTGGTTACTGACACAAGCTCTTATGGCATGCTTCAACTGAGATCTCCCACTTTTCATTGCATTTGTGATAACATGGACATTCAATATATATAATTAACTCAGATCTTCTAAGTTCACATATTCAAATTCAATAATAATCACATATTATTTTCTCTGTATTCTGTATTTCTAGTAGAGAATAATCAGCTATGTAGCTAACACAGCTAATTTCTCTTCATTGTATTTTTATATTTTTAATTCACTAACTTTTTCAACTTTCTATGTATAAAGCCTACTGCTGATAAAACAGATGATTTTTTTATATGTAGAACAACCTGAATGAAAGATCTATTTCCCACTTCCTGCCTTGGCTAGTTCCAAAGGCCTTAATATTAGTGATGTAAGGAACAATTAAGCATATGTGGTCAATAACAGTGTTGCAAATATTTGTTTTATCATTTTTACCTGTGTTGTAAATATATATTGGAAAATTAATATTCATTGTTATGTTTGACTTTGTTTTACAGTGCATTCAGAAAATATTCAGACATCCTTCATTTCTGTCAATTTTGTTATGCTGCAGCCTGATTCTAAGTTGTTGACATTCACTTTTTTTCATTAATCTACACTCAGTTCCCTTAATGACAAAGTGGAAACAGAATTTTAGAAATGTCTGTAAATTTATTAAAAAGTAAAAACTGAAATATCACTTTGGCATAAGTATTCAGACACATCACTCAGAATTTTATTGAAGCACTTTTGGCAGCATTAAGCTTTCCCTCAACCCTGACCAGTCTTCCAGTCCCTGCTGTTGAAGAATACTCCCACAGCATGATGCACCATGCTTCACTGTTGGGATTATATTGCACAGTTGATAAGCTGGTTTCCTCCAGACATAATGTTTAGATTTGAGGCCAAACAGTTCAATCTTTGTTTCATCAGACCAGAGAATCTTGGTCCCCACAGTCTGAGAGTTCTTCAGGTGCTTTTTTGCTAACTCCAAGAGAAATTTCATGTATTTTGCACTTAGGAGAGGCTTCCATCTAGTCAGTCTGGCATAAAGTCCAGATTGGTGGAGAGCCGCAGCAATGTTATTTTTCTGGAACTCTGTCCCATCTTCACCCAAGATTGCTTTATCTTGGTCAGGTTTTTGGTCACTTCTCTTACTAAGGCCCTTCTCCCCGATTACTCAGTTTGTCCAGGCTACCAGAATTCTAGTTGTGGCAAACTTCTTCCATTTGAGAATTACAGAGGACACTGTGTTCTTAGGAACCTTCAGTGCAGTAGAAACTTTATTGTAGCCTTTCCTAGGCCTGTGTCTTGCAATTATCCTGTTTGAGCTCTGCAGAGAATTTCTTTGACCTTATGATTTTTGCTCTGCTACAATATGCGTTGTCAGCTGTGACACCTTCTACAGAAAGATATAAGCCTTTCCAAATCATTTCCAATCAATTTATTTTACCACAGATATACTCCAACCAAAGCATAGAAATATGTCAGCAGTGATCAAGAAAAATGGTAGGCACCTGAGCTAAATTTCAAGTGTTGTTGCAAAGGGTCTCAAGATTTATGTCAATTTGATATTTCAATTTTTTTCTTTTTAACAATTTTACAGACATTTCAAAAATTCTGTTTTCACCTTGTCATTATGTAGTACAGAGTGTAGACAGAGTGTAGACTAATGAGAAAAAAATATGAACACAATTTTCTATACTGTAGAAGTTTTGCATATAAAATTTGCATATGTTTTTTCAAAGCAACTACCCAAGATTAACATGTTGGCTCCACATATTTCATAAATAAAGAATTTGTTGTGTAAGCTTTTGTAAATGAAATAGTCAGTGCCAACAGATTCAATTCCTTCCTATTGTTTTATCATTTTGATAGTTTATACCATTTTATGCCAGTTGAAAGCCAACTGATTTTTCTCTCTTTCTAGCATAAATAAACCTTCAAATCAGATTTAATGGAAATTATCTTGAGGACTCTTCTGATGTGTGTAATAACTATAGTTCAAATGCATAATTACATTGTTTATATGATACCCTTATGGAGACTTGTTTTTCTAGGGAAAAGTATTTTATATATGTAATTGAATCCTTTTCTAGAAAAAAGAAAATTATATTATCTTTTTGGTTTTCCCTTGGACAGGCTTAATCCAATCTAAAAAATGCTAATTAAACTTGAAACTATAGTTCCTCAAATTCCCAGTTAGTTTGTTTTCTGGAATATTAAACTACCATCATAAGGGTGCTACGTTGGGGTAGGCAGCGTTAAACAAAGATCTACTGAGAAAACACCATTTTCATTTGTAAAGCCTAGAAAATATGTTTGCCTTTGCTTGCCATCTCACACAATTTCATGGATATTAAACAAGATTTAGCAATCTTTCTTTGTTTGTGTATCTCTATATAAATCTAATTCTGGGGAGGATTGGATGGTATTTAGGGGTATTGGGGATTTTCCAGTATTTTTAATACTGTGTTGTCAGTCCTTGTAAAATGCAGTCCACTTGCTGATTTTCAATGAACTTGACCCATCTTCACAAGGTCTATTAAAAAGTTGGAGTAAATTAACAAATATATAGTAATCAGACATTTATATCTCAATCTCTGTTGAACTGGCTGGCTTTTATTTTGAATAAGGCTGCAAATAATTGAAATCTATGTTTGATATAATTGGCATTAGATTTCCAGATCATAATCTATCTGAATGCATTAAAACTATTATATGTTTCTGGTGTTCTGCTTGGCATTGCTCAGAATCATTGCTTGATATCCACAATTGGAGTTTATAGATTAGTCTCCAATGGGGGAAAAAAACTCAGCCTCACTGAAGTTGGCAGCTTCACTCTGCGAGTGAATAAACCACCTAGGGACAAGAAAGGAGCCTCCCCGAATTGCCTTCTGATATTCAAACTTCCTGTGGGTAAAAATAACACTACCAAAAAAAATTCATTTCACAGAGCAGCCAGCCACCTCGGTGATCCCTGGCTAACACATGCCATATGCTAAATAAATATATTGACAACTAATTTTCAGAAATTGTTGTTGAAATTAATTGAACATTAGCAAACATTTACAGATTATGTCAGTTCTTAAGTTTGTACTATTATATCTCTTGAGAGTAAGGGATGGGATGTAATACATACTTTTTAATGGAATTTTATGTATTTTAAGGTGCTGTTATTAGACTCAATTTTCAGTGAGAGAATGGTAATAAGATTTATATATAAAGAGTGTAAAAGCACATTAAATATAGTGTTAGCAAGTCAGAATTAAAACATGAAACACTCAAATTGTAGTACACTTGTATTGTGCAAGCTTTTGGCAATAGACTGAACACATTGCTTTGATGCTCTCTTGTTATTATGCTAATGCTTTTATTTCTGGCATGAAGAAACAATTTAAGTGAACATATCCTGTTTATGGATCTCAAGGGATCATGTTATTTCAAATGATTTCCTTCTGCCAATTTCTCCATGCAAGAGTCTGAAGTTCAATCTATTTTCATCTTTAAAAAAGAACCACAATGCAAGAGGATGCACTTTCACATTTCACATCATCACCAAAAAATACAGAGCTCTGACATAAAAGATAAATGAACAGCAGGCTGAAAAGCTTGGTGGAAGGGTCAATTCATTTGACTCATGGCCAACTGTTGAGAATGAGAGATGGTTCAATCTTTTTTCTTCTTCTAAAGTTCCTAAAACTACCACATTGTAGGGGTTTTTGAATATTGTTCTAATTATAAATTAAGGAAATCTTTCTTTCTCTTTGTGCATGCATATGTGTATGTGAGACTGAGCAGTGTAAATTCTTAGCAACAAAAAACAACTGGGAAAGTTGAAGTACCAATGCTTCATTAATTTGCTGATTTCCTTGGTGATATTTGATTAATTTGCTGACATTCCCAAAAGTTGCAAGTGACTGGTTTGAACTCGCATTGGTCCTCCCATTATTTTGCCACATCGAAATAATCCACGTCTTTAGAACTTTCATAGTTTCTGCAGAAAATCAATGTTAGAAAACACCCAGTTTCCAGATATATCTGAGTGGTTTACTTATAAAGATGGGAAATAATAAAACAGAAAAAATGGTACATTAATTATTTAAGAATTTAATTAAAAACAAAACAATAACAATACCATTAGGGACTTAACTACCACTTTAACCCCAGGCTTGGAAGCAAAATTCAGGCCTCCAAAATTTTCCCAGGCTGAAGGATGGGAATCATTTGAATCTCCAGAGAGCAAGTGCTCTGACAGAGAATACACATGCTTGTAGACCAAACAACCATAGCTACATATTCTTGTCACTATAGAATCTGAATCTGTTCCTCTCCATCCAAATATGCCCAGCCTCCAAATATTAGGTCAGGATATTGATAGCATAACCTGGCTTCCAAAATTAAGATATACAATATAATATCTTGCCGGATTCCAGATATCAAACCATCAGATGATACCTTCCTTTGATTTCATGTTATGTTAAATATGAGAGGTGAGAGGGTTGAGTTCTGAGCAGAGGTCATGTTTAGCAGGTTCTGAACAGTTCTGGAGAACTGGTAGTGGAAATTTTGAGTAGTTCGGAAAACTGGCAAATACCACCTCTGACTGGAGATTTTACAGAATCTTTCCCCTGCTACGCCTACCAAGCCACGCCCACAGAACTGGTAGCAAAAAAAATTGAATCTGTTAGGAATGTAAGTCACCTAACAGCCATTTGGGTTGGACAATATATAAATCAGGATAGACATTTTAATACTGCCTCTTTAAAAAAATGCAAAAGTGTGTGTGGTTTCTCAAACGTTCATAAGATGGAGCCAGAAACCTGGGTTGTTTAGTTCCTGTTTTGGTATTTCTGGAGTCTTAGTCTAAGAAGAGAGTGTTTCTCAGTGAGTCTCTGTTTCCTTCTGTTGGAGAATATTGCTGTTCCTCATAATTGACTGCTATTTTGGATTTGATGTAAGTATGTTACTGAATTGTTTTTGACACTGGAGTTTGTTGTTGGATTATTTCTGAACTAAAAATGCTCAAAGTATGCCTCTTTCTTTTCCTTTCCTCTTCTCTCTGGTGCCTGAGGCTTGATCTTTTACTTCTGGCTCCATCAACAGACAATTGTCAACTTGGCCTGCCAGGGCTCCATTAATGAAGACAAGGCCTTTGTGAACTACATCTCAACAAGGTCTTGACTATTCAGCCTGCATTTTATTTTTGGATTTTTTTTACCAATATGAAGGACAGAGTATTTATTTGTTGAGATTTGAAGTTGCCATTTGTTTGACCATTCTGACACATAGTCAAGGTCTTTTTGAAGGGTAGCAAGTGCTTTTTGCGAAGGCAGCAGTATTGCCTGTTGGTGCTGTGCAATAGCTTTCACATTCGATCAGCAAGGAAGATATCGCAATTGCTCTTAATATGATCACAGAAGTATATTTTAGCTGCGAGAGTACGAAAGAGAGTTGGTCCTTAGAACACTGCCTTGGGGACAAGGTGACAGAAATTTGGATAGGGCATGACTCCTAATTCTTGACCATTGTGTCTGTTTGACAGGAATTGTTCTTGTCCAGTTCTGACAGTTGTCCAGCGATGGATACCATAAATTTAGTTTTTAAAGCCCATGTCACCCGCCCAATCGTGATGCAAAAGTGACAACAGCGGGCAACCAGAGCTAAAATGTTCTCATCCGTGGTTATTCGCTCTCAAAAGGGGCAACCCTAATTTGCATACACTCAGAGCGGGACTATAAACTCAGGACGCCGGGAGGATGCAGCAGCCGGACTTGCAGAGCAGATGCGGAAAACCAAGAGAGCCCAAGTGCAGATGAAGAGGATGGGGAGTGCGATGGCACATCCGCAGGGCTTCCGGGGGGCCTCAGCAAAGTGTTACGCGGACGGATTATAGCAGATGCAGAAGTGGCATCAGGATCGCGGATGAGCCGTCGAGGTTGCACAGCTAGAAGACATGCCACAGCAGATTGCACTCAGCAGAAGCCTACATGGCATGCCTGGCGTTAACTTGCGCTCGGGTGAGAGGATGCACCTGTGTACCAGTCCATGAATTATAACGGAATGCAGCTTCTGGCGAAAAGCGCAGGTCGCCATTCAGAGGAAAGACCTGCTGCCGGGACAGCATTGGCTTGCCTTGCGTGCCGCTGGCCTGCATGTCTGCCTGCCAGCAGCTTGTGCCTAGCCTTGCGGTGCACAGCCTTGTCTGCCAGCCTGCCTGCAGCCTTGCTGCCAGCCAGTACTGCCTTTGCCAGCCTTGCTGCCTGCCTTCCGTTGCAAGCCTGGTTTCATGGTCTGCCTATCAGCTTGGTTGCCTGCCTGCCTGCCATGCTTCCTGCCAGCCTGGGTGTGCCGGCTTCCTTGCCAGACTTGGTGCCAGCCTTCTGCCAGCCTATGGTCTGACATAGCCATCCGCCTGCCCAGTCTTGGTCCTGCAGCGCTCGGTGCCTGCAAGGCTCCTGCCAGCCTTGTGCATGTCTCCTGTTGGCCTGACAGCTTGTGTTGCTGCCTGCAAGCCTTTCTCTCGCCAACCTTTGGTGCCCTGCCTTCCTCTGCGCAGCCTTCCTGCCAGCCTTCGGTTTCCCTGCCAGCCTCCCCATGCCAGCCGTAGCGACCCCACAACCATGCGGAAGCCAGCAAGCCTCGACATCTGCTTGCCAGCCCTGGCCAGAGGGACAGGGCTACATTCGCCCCCTGGCCCTCCACTCTGTTCTGCTGGGGCTTCTTCGCAGCACCCAGATGCGTCGCTCTCTGGCCAGCTGGGCTTCTGACTGCTTTTGCTGCTTGCTGTAGGAGCGATTGACAAGGCACTCCAAGCACCAGCCACCTCCTACTAGCACCTGCACCCTTTCACCTACGACTGAGCGACCAAGAGGAGGCCAGAGACTGAGTGTTTGTTTTGTAGCTTCTTGTTAATAAGTATATTTTGATTTCATACACTTGCTTCATTTCTTTTTTTTAATAATAGTCTTGGTGGAAAACTTTTAGAAATGTTTTGAGGACTTTGATTGCTTGCGTGGGATGTGATAAGATAAGGACTGAGCAGTGGGATTCATGGGCAGAGATTACCCTTTGGGGAATGGGTGTTAAGCTGTCGGCGATAGATAAAACCTCCAGTGCAAGGCATAGTGGAGATGATGGTCCACCCGCCAGCTTGCCGACAGCCTCATGGCCCTTATTAATCTAATAATAATGTTAATTAATCATCCACACATGTCACACATAAACACAACTCTTTATTAAAGCCCTGTTCATTGTAGCCACCCAAACATACATGGCCCAATTTCAATCCCGTGTATGAGACAGGTGCTGAAGACAAGCATGCCATATAAGCATCTATCATCCTGTCTTTTAGCCACTCCACTGCTCCAGCTGGGAGTGTGCACCAGGCATCTCAGGAGGCTTGCGCTGCTTCTTCCCTTCACGTGAGACTCTTGTTTCAGGTGCCTTGGCACATGCCTCCAGGTCTATTAGGTTTCGCGCCTTGGCCTCCATTCCCCAGGCTCCATGTCTCCAATTTGCCCTTGCTGTCACGTGTCACAAGCCCTGCCCTGCTAACGACTGCCGGGTATGGTAGCGGTCTGAGTTGCGCATGAGATTGTGCCAGGATGGCACAAGTCTTCCATGGCTGCTCCTCACGGTCGCTTGGCTATGTGCATGGTGGTGAGAAGTACCGATGTAACCTGTTGGCCAAGGATGCCAAACAGGCGCTTGTTCACCACCGACCTTGCCCTGGACAGCCATGTAGTTGGGAAGATCCTCCTTTTACGGGTGAGGCGTTTGAGGTGTAGGGCTCATGAGTGGTTGTTGTAGGGAGAAGGTGTCATCCCCACGATGAAGTAGGCAACATCTTGGCTGTCGTTGGGCAAGCGGGTCTGGATCTGGGAAGCCCGCGATGATGGTTCGCGCCTTCCAGCCCCTCCTTGAGTACTACGCTGCCGTTGTCGTCTACTTACTGCATATCCTGAAGATGAGGCGTTGCCCTTTGAATCAGGCTCTATTCGAAGATGCTACTTATCGATAACTTTGGTATGTCAAGCACTTCCTGAGTATAACAAGCTGTCACCATTGGACACCCACATTGCGTTACAGGGCATGCTGACACGGGAAGGGCTGGCAAAGAGGACGCTGAGAGAAGCCCTTGGAGTTGAAAATTAAGTAGAGCCTGAAGTTGGTTGGAGATTTGCATGCCACGTTGCCTGCCATCTATGGCTCCAATGGTGTCAGGGGAAGCCACTTCTGATATCCCACTGCCTCTGCAACCTTTCTTCCATTCCTTCTTTTCAGTGGAGGGGTCACTGAGGAGCTCCATCCTTGTATTCTTCGATGATGGCCTGCCACCACTCTCTGACCACAATGCTGATGGTGTTGCGTGATGGCACCCTCAGCCACTGCCGATACTCCATATGCTGCGCTGTAGGTGTCCCAGAGGCCGTGGCGCAGACGTGAGTGCCACGAAACTTGAGCCCCAGGTTCCCAGGTCTGGGCGGTGGCAATTGGTGCTCTGCTGGTTGGTCAAGCCTGGGTGTCTCCAGGCGCGCACAACTTATCTCAAACATGGCTGAGAGGCATCCTCAATGAAGTTCTGGAACGCCGGAGTGTTCTTCGTTCCTAGCTCCACCATGTCAGCTTAGCTGTACCGAGTCCGTCTCTGCTCTTCGTTCTGGACATACCCATTTTTCAGACCAGACTCTTTTTGCTGCCTCTTTTTCTTTTGCAGTTAGAGTTCACAGAGTCTGAGATGGCTTCGCACTGTTGCCATGAACGATGGTGGCTGCGAAAGGACTTTGTTACCACCATAGGGGACATGACTGTTGATGCTGTGGAAGAGGAGAGTCAGCATGAAGAGCTTGCATAGGTCTGCACCAGCTGGGCTGCTGGGTTCTGGAAAGTGAGATGCAGAGGAGTTGCTCCCCCTTTTTATAGGAAATATAGGTTTTCCCTAGACATCTCTAGGGATCCTCTAGGCTCCTGTAGACATCCCTTAAGTATCGAGATAGTCCCCTCTGGCGATACGTTCTATATGATTTGCAACGTTTTTGGGTTTCCATGCTGCATCCAGACTAGGCATCCGTTCTGCATCCTCGTTTCTGCGTCTGTTCCGGCTTCCCCCCTGCATCCGGCGCGTGTGATGCGAGTTGCGGCGGATGTGTGTAGCTGGCTATGCCTACGCGGAATATTAATAGCGGATGCATAACGGAATGCGTAAATGAATGCGTACATTGGACTGCATAACGAGTACGAACTGGATACATTTTCCGCTGCAAAAGTTTTGGGCAGTTCAAACACTTTTGGAGCGGATGAAACGTCCATAAACGGATGCTGGGACGTATAAGAGAGGAGCCAAACGGCAAGGCAGTCGGATACATCGCGTTTTCTCAACGGCATGCAAGGAGCTTTCTTTGTCCCGTTTTACATCCTCCTTTGCATCCGTTGGTTCCCGGTTTGGGCTAATGTCTGTCTCGTGACCCGTTTTTCGTAGCGATGGACTGCGGCTGGCATCCGTTGGTTCGGTGTGACATGGGCTTTAGGCGTAGTTTGTCATGTACCACTGAATCAAAGGATTTACTGAAGTCTTTGTAGATTGTATCTATTGTTTTGCCCTGATCGAGTTGTATAGTCCACATGTTTTTACAGTTGCTTCAATTTCGAAGAGGGGACTAAGAAAAAGAGAAATAGATAGAAGCTATATAGTTACATCAGAGTTACGAAATAACCAGAATCTGGATGCATCTGGATGATTAGTAAAAAGGGACAGGTGTTTTTCTTTTGTGAAGATTATTTTGATGAAAATAAACACAGAAAACGGTAGGTTGAGGAGGACAGGTTATCCGCATCCACTGAGATTTAAATTTAATCATTACTACCATTTATGGTCCCTAACCACTTTTCCATTAGAAACACATCTTTCTACCAATGATCCAAGTATTAGAAAATAGTCAATCAAAGATCTTTGAACTTTTAAAAGACATATTAAATAAATACATATTTTAAGCTATTTTTTTCATTAAAATTTCAGCTTCCTTTTGATAGTTACGTTCTAAAGAATGGTATGCTTCAAAGTCAAGCTTCATTAATTCAAGAATTAACAATATTGCAGTAAAGAATGATATTCCCTCTCTTAGTTTTCTCCAAACTGGTACTCACAGGTAGAGATGACTGGCTTCAAGTGGGAAAATACCTGAACAAAAATCGAGCCTTAAGTTTTATATCTGTTGAAGGAAACAAGCTATTTTTTTAAATGCTAAAGCTCACTCAGTTATATTACTGTATAGCCATTCCCATTCTCCTGAAACAAAACCTGGTTTCTAGACTTAATTGCGAAATGTTTCCTTCTTCATTTAATGTGTAATTTTTTTTTTACATTTCTTATTGTGGGCACTCAATGAAAATAAGATATATTTGGGCAATATAAATAAAACTTGTTGTCACTTACCTCCTTGTGAGTTCTGTGGGAGTGTGTACATTTTATTCTGGCTTCCTGCTGGCTTCTTGGCTTTCTTTGCAACCACAAATAGTCATTACTGAGTGTGCTTTTTGATATTTCTTTTCACTCTTGTCTTCTCAGCATTACTATAATAATTATAACATTTCAATCAAGGGAATGGAGTAGTTTCCTATTATAGTTGCAATGCTATTTCATAGCCCAGTGCTATAGATATGAAAAACAAAACAAACTCCAAAAAGAAAACAGAGATGAATGTCTAAAGCTCCTGTCCCACTGCAACAACGGATGCAAAGAGGATGTAAAACGTTAAAAAAAGCCGGCGATGCATCGCGTTGTGTAGCTCACTGCTACATGTTTTTATACGCTCTATCCGTCGAGCATGATTGCTGATGAGTTCCGTCCACTGAGATTTCATCGTTGCAAGACATTTTGCCTGCAAAAAAAGTTGCTTTGAACGGATGAACTTTCCACCACGTCACAATGTACAGTCCGTGGACATATAATGGGCAACAAACATTCTAGGTTTCATTATGCATTCCGAATTAACATCTGCTGTAGTGCCTCTTCACAACCTCTGCTCGCGCGCTGCAAACTCCATCCTGCTGACAGCTGAAAATGGAAAAAAGGGAGGAAAAGAAGAGGTACCAGCAGAACGTCCTGGTTAGTTTGCAGTCAGGAGAATAGAAAGGATGTAAGCGGATGCATTCTAGGGGTGTTATATAAAGGATTAAACGGACAAAATGTTGTGTATATAGTATGTATCTCGGATATTTAGGATGTCTGCAGGATGTCTGAGGATGCAAAGGACAACCAGAAAGACACGGAGGGTCAGTGAAACGTGACCTGGGATGGTAGTGAGTTCCGGTTTAATTGGTCAGATGCTGTGTACGGCGGAAAACCGATATTTCCTAATAAAGACAGGTGGGAGGGCAAATTACCTGGCAGCTCAGTGATGAAGTCCAACAGCCGTGGTTACAGACCTCTTCCCCCTTGGTCTTGGTCTTCCACAACCCAATCCATGTTTTCTCCACCATGGATCAGTTCTGACAAGTCAATATGATAGTTGCGATATTCCTACACTCAGACGCAAAACTCCTGTCAGACTGTTTCACCTGTTTAAATGCGTGAAGAGTGAGGTTCGCAAGAAGTGTCTGGTTGAAGATGGATTCGGCTGAGAAGAGCAGAGTACGGACTGTAATACAAGCTGATGGTGGAGGCTGACGCAAAGACTCTCGTGCATTCCAGAACTCTTCATAGGATGCTGGCCACCATGTGTTTGAATGAAGTTGTGGAGCGGCTGAGATCCCAGGTTGACCAAGGCAACACTAACTTCCAGCCCACCTGGACCTGGGCTTCAAGGTGGCACTGACTCTGGCACCACGCTGGCCTCGTGGAACCATCGACATACAGAAAACAGTGCCAGTATGCCTGGAGGTGCCACACAACACCATCAGCAAATTGGTCGATAGAAGTGGCTGCGAGGCCATCATCGAAGGAGATACGTGGAGAAGCTCCCTCTAGTGTCCACCCATCTGACAAGGCTGGCAGTAAACTTGCTGAGAAGAGTGTATCTAGAGTGGAACTTTTCCCCACACTGTTGGAGGCCATAGATGGCAAGCACTGTGCCTGCAAAGGCTCGCAGCTCAAGTCATGGTCCAAGCTTATTTAACAAACTACAGAGGGCTTCTTCGCATCATCCTCTTCGCCATGCGTCATGCTGATCTACAATTCATGTACATCGATCTTTGGCAAACGGGTCAGGACTTCAGATGCCCAGATATTACAACGCGCAGGTGAGAAGCTGCTATACTAGAAGGGAGGCTGGAGTGTACCAGGTTCTAAGTTCTCTTTCGGGCCTTATCTCTCCCAGATCTACGGGAGAATTCCTCGCCGCCCAAGGATCTGACACATAGATTGCCCTTGACCGCGTTGCTGCTTG
>BHFT01017632.1:0-53238 GCA_004320025.1 Laticauda laticaudata | reverse complement strand
ACTGTTTCCTAGTATGATTGATTGCTTATTGTACCCTATGACTATCATTAAGTGTTGTACCTTATGATTCTCAACTTCTGACAAATATATCTTTTCTTTTATGTATACTGAGAATATTTATACCAATTCCTTGTGTGTCCAATCACACTTGGCCAATAAAGTATTCTATTCTATTCTATTCTATTCATTCTATTCATTCTATTCTATTCTATTATCAGTGTTCCTCAACTATGGCAGCTTTATGATGTCAGAGTGTTTGAAGCATGACTACTATTGTGAGACAACCCAGGAGCACAACACAGCACAAAGAAGCTTTGTCTTGTTATATACAAGACAGCTATATACCTACATTTAAGTGTTAGGCACATACCAGGCAATCAATCAATCTTCATTATTCTGCATGGAGAACTACAATGGAGATAGAACATGAGGCGAGAGAGATACACCTTCTCATGGTCTCACTTATATAGACAGCTTCTTAAAGTGGCAATAACCCTGTTGATCCATCCTCAGTCTTAAATCAGCATTACCCTGTTCATTCTCATTGTATCAGCATTTACAGCAGCCTTACAGCAGCTGGTCAACTATTAAATCACAATACCTTAACATATTGACTCCCAGAATTTTGTAGCCAGCTTGGCTCCATCAGTAATTTAGGATAACTTTTCAGGACTTTATCATAAGGAGATTGTTTGGTGGCAGCTACTATATCATTACAGAATGGAATACAGAACCAAAGAGGTGGTGGGTTAATGCCATATGAAACTTGCAAACTATTCTGCCAAAGCTGACTTTGCAATATGACCCACTGCCTGAGTTAAATATAATTAAATTGTTATTGTAGTCAGTTTCTATGCATGGACTCCAACAAGGTAAATAGTGGGAGGGACTGTTCCATTTTATTACATGCAGCAGAACACCACTGAATGGTTCTGACGTTTCTTCCCCATTTTCTTATTCTCTGAACATTTACATCAGTAGGATGTCACTCTTCTTCCATCCAGGCTGTGCTTCTTGGACTAAATACCTAAATTTTTACAATTTTGTATTCTGAAATCAGTTACTTAGAAACATGTCTGTTGATTATTATATTGTCAGGGGAGTGTCAGAATAGACATTGATCAATAGCTGGAAGAGGGAATGAAAGCCCCACCCCAATTCATGATGGTGATAATGATGATGTTGATGATGATAACATGCCATCAAGTTGTTGTTGACCAATTGTAACCACATAGATTTTGATCATATTGATCTGCCCCAATCTAATCCTTCATCTCTTCCAATGGTGCACACAACACTATTGTAGTAGCAACTACCTATCTTGCTGCTGGTCATGTTCTTATCTATCCTTCAACTTTTCCCAATATTAGACCCTTGTCTATGTCTTCATATAATGATATCATGCAAACATTCAAATGGAATAGAACCTGCAGTACATTGAAGTTTGTGTTATCTTAACAAAAGTGTCAGGACATGCAGATGTCTTGGAAAGAATGTAAGATTGTGAAGGGTTTTGAGAAAGTTTGACTTCAAATGTATTATGCTCTTACTATCTTTTTTCCCCCTTTTTGCTTAGATTAAAACTGTTTCAATCTTATGTTATTCATCCAGTCATGTGGTGGCCATATTGATTAAATGTTGTTTACAGGACTATGAAATATAGGTTGGGAGGATCTTGAATAAGAATGATATAGTCAAAAAAAGATTTTGATAACTGTAAATATTTATGTATCCCAGTTGCAATACTTAGATATGTTGGAATGTTAGAAGATAAATGGGAACTGTCTCTCAGGATAAGCTTAACTTTTATTCATTGACCGTGTAAATCAGTTGTAATCATATAATGACAATCACTACCTCTGATTTAGTCTACATTTAGCATATAATCTCCAAAATCTCAATAGAGAGTTTATCATTGAAACACCTAGCTGAGTTTTCGGATTCTTCCCAGCTCTTTATTTTATCTTGTCTGATGAAGAGCTCTGCTCTTCTTTGCTCTGTTCAGTCTTGATATATGTATTGACCTCCTATGGTTAATAGATTTTCTTTTAAAGGACTTTACTCTGTTTACTTTACAGAAGGCAGGAACTTCTGATTCCATATGAAGTGATAGAATGCAGCAGGCTGGATTCCTAGGAGATAGGGGGTGTATTCCAGACAAATAAGGATAAGGATAGCTCAGTTGATAAATCTTGTGTGGGAGAAGGAAGGTGAAGAAAGCTCCTCCCTAATAGTTCTCAGATTATATGGCAGATGCAAATAATACACTGCTTAGTCTGGCAAGAATCTGTCTATAGGTGTCAACCAATGAAGAATTCGGTTTGAAAGAATCACTCATGTCTTTCTTGGTTTGGGGGCCTAACAAACTAGGAGAACTAAATCCAGTACCAATAAAGTTCTGAGCCAACTGGAATGGACATAAAAGATACATTTATAAGCTAAAAATGCAGGACTTGTAGCTACAGAGAGTCGATTTCACACTTCAAAACAACAACAGTTATTAACATACAGATGTTATGTTGTAAATACAATCAAGCTTGTTTTTGGTTAAAATTCATTTCCTTGGCAACAACTTTTCCTGCTGCAGTTTTAGAAGGCAATACATCAATAAGTACCTCATATTTATAAGTGTAAGAGTTTTTGTAAGATTTGTAATTTCTTAAAAATTACAGGTGGGTGGATGAAATCTCTGGAACAGAAATTTGATGGCTACAAGATTGAAGTTCAGTTTTCAGTGTTCCCCTCATTTAACTAAGACGTATGCAATCAAACCATTTTTTGATTCAACTTACTACAGTCAAAGTAATGGTAAAAAGTTTTCAAATTTTGTCAACATGCCACATTAAAGATTAAATGTTTAACAATTAAATTGTTGTTAATTAATTACATTATTGTTTCCATGAGTGCTATCATATCCATTCACAGCAGTTAATCAGAGCATCTGTTTATGTCTTTCTGCCCAACTGAATGTGGGTAAATGAAGCTGTTTGAAGAACTCAATAGAGGCTCTCATTTTTTCCCTTCCCTCCCCCCTTTTTTAAAGCTACTGTCTTTGACAAGCCATTCAGGTGATAAAACTATTGTCAGAGCATCAAGCAGGAAGTCTCATCCCAGAGCACCAATTGTTTGGGATGCATTCTAAATAATGTATTGGGAGGAGAGGATCTTCAAATTTAGTCTACCATTTCATTTTCCTTTGGGGAAAATATCAAGGTTCAAAAATGCAACATCTATCTTTTGCATGCAAGGCAGCTCCAGGAAGTGCCCTAGAAAAAAATCTTCTCTATCTCATCACCTGGACAGATGTTGAAATCAACCATGGTTCACATTGCTTTCAACTAACCTAGGAAGTGACATTATGGTGTTGATTTTCAAATCCTGACAATTTAATGTACAATGGATAATAACGTGGGAAGCTTGAAGTTGAGGCTCAACTACATAAGAAAGGCCACACTTTGTCCAACTTTGTGCTCTGTCTTTCATAAATCACCACTGGCTGGATCCACTTACTGAGTCAAGCTATAAACCATATGCTTAGATAGATATATAAAATGCATCTTATCAATACAAGTGTATCACTAAAATCCCTGCTTTGGAAAATCATTATCTTATTATATATACCTGTTCCAAAAAGCAGAAAAAAATCCTTTCACCATTCCTACACTTCCCACTAAGATGGGAAGGGAGGGAGGGAGGGAGGAAGGAAGCTAGATTACTGGGGCATCCCCAAAAGTCACATTCATTCTACCACAAAACATAACCTGTGTTCAGGAGAAAAATGAGAGCAATATCACTATTTAGAGAGTTCAATGAAATGCATTGTCTGGATTTCATTTTTGTTGTTATTGTTGTGTCTAAAGATTGCAGAAAAACATGCATAAGGACAAAGGGGGCTTAATGTATCCCGGAGTACTGATTCTTCAAAATGATTAATTTGCTGCTTTCATTAAAGCCAAGGAATAGCAAGGGCTTCACTTTTCTCTATTGATCCCAAGCATATGGCAACTATTAAAGCAGGTTTTTAGCAGCCAAGAAGCTAAGCAGTAGCTGTTTGTTCTAACCAAGGAGGATCAAATATCTGAAGGAATGCCAAAAGTAAATGAGGTTGGGTCATTTCCATCAGCCCCAGACAGGCACAACTTCAGCTCAACATCTGCTTAAACAAGCTGCCAGTAACTAAGAAAGCTCACCTAATGGCACTTTAAAACACTGGAAATGTAAGGGGGGAAGACAATTAGTAGATTCTGACAATAGGTCTTAATTGTGCTCTACATTAGAATTAAGTTTCTCATCTTCTAAAGCACCTGAGGGCAAGGCAAAAAGCAATGAGTGGAAACTAATCAAGGAGAGAAGCAACTTAGAACTAAGGAGAAATTTCCTGACAGAACAATTAATCAGGGGAACAACTTACCTCCAGAAGTTGTGAATGCTNTTGTCTGAAGTGGTGTAGGGTTTCCTGCCTAAGCAGGGGGTTGGATTAGAAGACCTCCAAGGTCCCTTCCAACTCTTATTTTATTTTATTGTTCTGCTCTGCTCTGCTCTGTTCTGTTCTATTCCGCCTTTAAACATTTCTGCTGTTAGTGTTCCAGCAAACCTCCATTCCAATCAATAACTCTGAGACAGACAAAGGTACCTTTATTTGAATAGTAAACTGGAACATTTGTGGAATCCTGAATCTCAAAGTATATATTCAAAACTACAAATCCATCCCCCCTTGGCCGTCATCACATCACATGGTCCAATCACAATCCATCCTAAAGTAAGATCCTTATTTCATTCTGCGCCATACTAAATGACCTTGAACTAACAAAAGAATTTTATTTTGTCTACTTAGAGTTACTCAATTGAATCCCCCCTCCCACTTTCTCAGGCCTGTAGCAGCATGGGAGCATTGAATCTCAATATGGTTTCCAAAGCTGACATCTGCACTCTGAGCTATGACAAATGCCTCCAAAAATCCAAGAAAGCCCTTTGTGAACTGAGTTTGTTTATTGTGACATAATTTGCTTAGCCATACTGGAGGCATTGGTTAATATTAACTAGGAATTTCTATCACAGGATTCTTCAGTGATCTTTTTTCATTTGAATCTCATTGGAAAGAGTTTTCATCTTACTGGAATAACAGTGGCCTTGCAGAAAATGACCAAAGAAAGGTAATTTTACCATTTTAATACCTGGGTACATGTGTGTCTCTCCATATCTATATGTTATAATATAAAAATGCACTATGCTGTCCTTCAAAATAATGATACAGGCTCATTTCAAAGAAAAATGTTGCACAGATTTGTGAAAACATTACTTTAAAACATAGCAGGAGACAAAAAATGCTACTTTTACATAGCATGCAGTTAAGCTATGCTATATGTTGATACGTTACCTGACTGTGGTCTTAGTTTAGATACATCTATTTGAAACAGGTTTCAAATGGAGGTAGGAATGAGTGAGTCATTTGTTCCTGTGCCTTCCTTCATTTTTAAAGTTCATTATTTTTATTTATTTATTGATACGCCATACATCTCCCTGATAAGGCAACTTTTTAACAATGCAAACAGTTCTATTATTTTTACTTTAAAATTTTTATTTGGGGCACTCAGTTCACATTGAGAAATCTATTTTCTGTTCTAACTGCTGCCATGGGCACTAAGTACTAGCACTAGGGATCTTGTGCTAAAAGACTACATTGGGTGAGACTGAAATATGGATTGAGCTGGTTTGTCCTTTCATTCATAGATCACTGGGCATGCCTTATGCAACATTCACAGATCACTGGGCATGCCTTATGAAACTTAACTACCATTGATATATCAAAAATGCCTCTCTACTGGTTTGGTCCTCTGTTGTTCTTCTTCTCTGATATTATGCCTTATCATTCATGCAGATATTTCTCTCTGCTCAGAACTATGGGCCTTCCAGTATTTTTAAATCTCTCTCTCATCTATCTATCTACCTATCTATCTATCGTACCCATCTAATCTATCAATTATCCACCTTCTTTGAGTAAGCAATGTTTTCCAAAGCACACAAAAAAGTAATAAAAAAATAATAATGAGCAAAGGAAAAGTGAGTCAAAAGGAGATAAAAAGGAAATCTAAATTTATGCCAACACCATTCATCATAACAGTCCCTATTTTTTATCCTTTCAATTCATCCTATCATCTATAACATCCATACCCAGATTTGATACTGCCTTTTGCTCTTCGTATTGAGTATCTATCTTTTTTTGAGGACTTTATCAACTCCATCCATCCAGGAGTTTTTTTTTTAATCTTACCTTCCCTTTCAAATTACTGAGTCTTCCTTCAGATATTTGTTTTGCAATCTGGTTTTCATTCATTCTCTTTACAGGTCTGAAGCACCCTTAATGTAGTTGTTTCATACTGATCATTCATGTTAAATTTCTGCTGATGCACACAACTCTGTCCAATACAAAAAAAATTAACAGAAGATCCATCTGGTAAATGTGGGTTTGCCTCTTTCAGCAAAAATTCCACACAGACAATCTGATAAAGTGTACATTTTTTCCTAGCTGAATTTTCTTATTTTAAAATTTTTCTATGAAAGCCGTGGACCATGCAAATAGCCATTCAGTGTGTTGTGATACTTCTGGAAAGAAACAGTAGAGTTTGTGACCTTGTCTGTGATGGCAAATGAAGACATTCAAACTGCTTCTCCTATAACGGAACTCATGGCATGTCCATTAAAGGCAGGTGGTATAGTGGTTAAGACATCAAGATGAAAACTATGAGTTATTTATTTATTTAGGAGATTTATATTGCCGCATGGCAACTCAAAGTGGCTTACAAGAATATAAAAGCATTATATAAAAAGCAATAATACTAATAAAAGAGAGAATCATATATTGTAAAATAGGCCTCCATGCCCCACACTGGCGACAACACATCATAAGAGCCATTTAATGATCTCCATCCTGCTCTGAGTTCCCAAGGCCCACTGGCAGAACCAGGTCTTCAGTGCCTTCTGGAAGAATGCTAGAGTGGGGGCCATTCTAATCTCTGGGGGAATGTTGTTGCAGAGAGGGAGCCACCATGGAGAAGGCCCTTCTTCTTGGTCCCACCAGGTGTATCTCCCTAGGAGATGGAGACATTCCTTGCCTCCCTGCTCTGGTGGGTTGGGTTGATGTGACCAGCAAGAGACGTGACCCCAGATAACCTGGTCCCAAGTCATGAAGGGCTTTAAAGGTGACAATCAACACCTTGAATTGCACCTGGAAGCAAATCAGATATCAATGCAGTTCCCTTAGGAGAGGTGATATATGTGCACACCAAAGTCTGCACAAAACAATGTGGGCTGCTGCATTTTGCATCAATTGGAGCTTCCAGATGCTCTTCAAGGGCAGCCTCTTGTAGAGTGCATTGCAATAGTCAAGATGGGAAGTGACTAGGGCGTAAGTGACCATGAGTTCTACTCCTATCTTAGGCATGAAAGCTGGCTGGTTGACTTTGGGCAAGTCTCTCTCTCGCTCAGCCCAGATTTGAATTATTTATCAAAATGATAAAGGTTTATTAAAAAGTTCAATAAAATTAAATTGCTTTCAGGAGTATGGTTTCTGTTTATTTATAAACTATAAGTGGCCTGTAGAGAAAAATTACACATCTGTTCTTAATGCTTCCTTCTCCAAGGTTCAGAATAATTGTAAGAATAACTTTGCAAGGTTTCGACCTTTCACAAAAATTGTAGCAAGCATTAGAAATAGCTTCGTTCTGAATAATGTATTTTGTGGGCTATTAACTCAGCTTCCTTTTTTCATATCTTAATTTAAGTGGGAGATTTATTGTACCCATCTAGAAAATTACAGCATGGTTAAAATTTACAGATATTGGGAATTATTGTTATTGTTTCAAATTCATGTGCTGGAAAATTTAAACTTTATTAAACAATACAGTCCAGACAGGAGAACATTTAGACCTGACAGTCAAAAATAAACTTAAATGGGGTTAAAAGGTTAAATGTTTATAATAGAATTCAAGTGGAATTCTTGAATGTATATAATGGAATTCAAGTATTAAACTTAGGTCTTTTTTTAAAAAAAAAATAATTCTGGCTCACTCGGGTCTCTTTCTTTCCCTTTCTTCTTTATGTCCATTTTTCCTTCTCTTTCCTTGCCCCTTTTTACATATTTATTATGAGTCAGTCCTTAAGAACTGAGTAAGATCATTCATGAATTAATAGAATTCTTTATTGGCCAAGTGTGATTGGACACACAAGGAATTTGTCATGGTGAAAATACTCTCAGTATACATAAAAGAAAAGATACATTTATCAAGAGTCAAGAATCATAAGGTACAGATTAATCTGCTCATTAGATTTATATAACAGCTTTTCATTCAGCTCAGGGCAATGTACATCTCACACTCAACTCCAACTTCTCCCTAAATAGCAACCATGTGAGTTTGATTAGGTTGGAAGTCTCTGGTTCAAGGACATCCAATGAGTTCCATAGTTGACAGCCTTATTGACCCTTAGTCTCCCAAGTCTCAGTTCAGTAGATTAGCCGCTCCAGAGATAAAGAATATATCAGAATATTTGCTAAACATCCTTTCTTATGACCTTCCCAAAATACATTAAGAAATAAGATGGCAGTACCATATATTCTAAACCAGTGTGTTTCAGACTTGACAACTTTAAGATATGTGGACATACTGGCTGGAGAATTCTGGGAATTGATGTTCACGCATCTTAAAAGTTTTCAAGTTTGAAAAAACAATGTCCTAAAATAAGGTTTTTGTGTTCCGTGAAGGTTCTCGGGCAGACGAAAGAACATTTTTAATCCCTAGAGGTGTGAGTCTTTATTGGAGATACTGGAAAACAAGCAAACAAATAATTATACGTACATGTTTTTATCCCAGGAATCCGGGTTTTATCCCGGGTGGTCTGCTATAGATTTGCCCCAGTTTGGGTGAACCTGTAGCTAATTTTATGGCCATTTTATGATCGGTTTGGTGAATTGACAAATTCCACCCCTGGCTGGCCCCACTCATCCTGCCCTGCCCCTCCCAGAAGTCCCCACATGGCCCATTTTGGATCCCAGGTAAGTACAAGGCCTGCATGGAGGGTCAGAAAAGATGAAAAATGGGCCTCCTGGAGGCTCTGGAAGGCTGAAAACAGACCTGTTTCTGGTCTCCAGAAGGCCTCTGTAGCCCGGGGAAGCCTTTTCTTCAGATATGTTGAAATAGTTGAGAGTCTAGAGATGAGGTATTAGTACTTTAGAAGAAACCAGGAGAGAGGAGACAGTTTTAGACATTACTTGGGATTATCTTGATAAAATGAACGGTTGTCGCTGCAACAAAATGCATTTCTATTCCTCTACAAATCACCATCAACATCCAACAATTTTCATTGTTAACACTATAGTTAAACCAATCCATAATAAGATGTTGTGATACTTATCTGCTTTAGTAAAATATGCCTGAAATTCATTAAGCATGACACTGTTATAACCCTCCTGCTGCTCTAAATGTGTTTGTTAAACATATTTCCAAAGTGCACATATTACATTTTTACAACCTCTACAGAAATATGATGATGCTCAAAAGTGTAAAAAATAAAATAAATTTTAACCATTTGATTTGTCACAATTTGCCACATGAGATAAATAGAGAATTAAGGAGTCGTACATTCCGAGGCACCCATTGTTCACCCATAAGATCAAAGAGGTTGCTACAGTAACTCCATCACTGCAATGATGAAAATATTTCCATAAAAGTCTTGTATGCAAGATTCATGTGGAGTAAATAATGTATGTCACTTATATGAACTACAGGTGGAGAGGGAGAGAGAGAGAGAGAGAGAGAGAGAGAGAGAGAGAGAGACAGACAGACAGACAGACAGACAGACAGACAGACAGACAGACAGATATAAAATAGATAGATGATAGGTGGATGGATGAATGGATGGACAGATAGATAGACAGGGAGGGAGGGAGAGGGAAGGGGGGGAGAGAGAGAGTTACTCTACATCTGAAGTAACTTTTAGTCTGAAATTTTTACTTTACTTGCAGTTTGACAGTTGTCCCATGGATTTTGAAGAAACAGAATGGAAAGAGTACTGACATTTTTGATTTTTGGTTTTGGAGAAGACTCCTGAGAGTGCCATGGAAAAAGAATAAAAACACAGAATAAATCAATCCAGAGTTCTTTTTTGAGGCAAAAATGAGCAGACTTGGATCATTGTATTTTGAACACATTATGCAAAGGCCTGATTTTCTTGAGAAATCTGTAATATTTGGAACAGAGAAAGGAAAGAGAAGAAGAAAACAAGTGCCAGGAAGGTGGATGGACTCAACTGTAGCAGTGATGGATGCACAATAGATTGTACAATTGTTTGAGAGGGATGGTATTAGGCAGAGATATCAAACTCAAGGGCCAGGGGGCGGATCTGGACCATAGAGTACTTAGATCTGGCCCATGAGGCTGCCCTGGAAATAGCAAAGGACTGGCCTGTGGTGCCTCTGCAAGTGAAAATAGAGTTCAGGAAGGCCATGGGCTGCCCTCCTGAGCTCCATTTTCACTGGCAAAGAGTTGCAGGAGGCCATCACAGCCAAAAACAGAGCTTGGGAGCCCATTTTTGCTGGAGAGTACTCAAGCCACCACAGGCACCCCAATACAAGTGACATTGAGCTGGCCACACCCACCCTGGCCACCCAAGGTCAAACACAACCCTGATGAGGCCCTCAATGAAATCACGTTTGACACCTATGGTATAAGGTTTTCTGTCTTGAGCAGGTTGCTGGACTAGAAGACCTGGGAGGTCCCTGAAGCTATATGACTGTAATTAAGTAAGACCAGATTATCCTTGATCCTTGCGTATTATGTAGTCACTAAGTCAAAATCTACCTGGTGGCACAAAATCAATCATTCAACAATTCCATAGGCTACAAATATGCTATGACTACCTTCACTAACATCCATTTTGTTTTAATTCCAAACAATTATGGATGAATAAAGTTCATTGTACATTGTCTAAGTCTATAACAATAAAGACCCAGGGGGAGGGCAGAGCTGGCATGATAAGATGGCATGCGATCTTGAAGGTCTGAGATTGCTGCTATCTTTGCTCCTGGACAGTCCAAACGAATCTAAACCATCCCAAAGAGATGGTGAATGTAAAGAGCGCATCCTGTCGATCCCAGGGATACCGCAAAGTCCCTGGTACATCCAGGAGAAGCTCTTTTTGCCAGCAGCAAAGAGGCATCCATTAAAGCTGAAGTTGGGACAGCTCCAAAATGGAAGAGAATGGAAAGAGAAAGTGTGCCAGTTTGGTGAGAGTTTTTTCTTTGTTTTAAGATTTGAAAGGACACCCTAAGGAAAAGAAAGAATTTGTAAAATCTCAGACAGAAGTGATTAAGCGGCAATTTTAAACAGGAAGTCAAATTAATATTTTCTTTTTTTTTAATTGCTGGATTCTTAATACATGATTTTTTTATGTTGCAATTGAAACTGGACTGGTTTTCTTTTTTACCTTACTTTTTCTTTTTTGTCTTTTCCCCTTTTTGTCTTTATAATATTTTAGGCTAGAGATACCCAGGAGAGTATTATTGCAGGTGCTCCTCTGGGTTTCTATCAGTAGCTGGAGTGTGGTGTTGAAGTTTTCAGAAAAAAGATGATAACACTCTAGAGAAGAGAGTTATAAAAGTTAACAAAAAGCCTTGGATAATTAAATCGGTGAGAGTGGTGTTCTTTTTCTCCCTTTCTAAGACTGGGCTAATTTTTTTACTTTAACAAAACCCCCTTCTTCTTAAGCTTGCTTATTTAGTGATAGTCCATTAGGATCCTTGGCCTTTTTGGAATCTTGCTTTTGTTTTCCTTTTTGTCTTTTGGACTTATTACTCTATCTTTTGCAGTTATTTTAAAGGGAAGTCTTGGTATTATTTTTTTTTTTTAAGGGAGTACGCTCTTTTTTCTCATTTCTTCTCTCCTTCCATTTTTTTATTTCATCTTCCATATTTGTTCTCTCTCGTCTCTCCCTGCTCTCTCTTTCGTCTGCTGTCTCTCTCTCTCTCTCATCTCTCTCTCCTCTCTCCTCTCTCTCTCTCTCTCTCTCTCCTCTCTTATTACTTTATATATATTATATATATATATATATATATATATATAATATAATACTATATATCATATATAGTATAATTGGTATTTTTAAGCTCTCGCTGGGTACTTACATTTGTGCTTGTTTAAGCTTCTTCGGTAGTATTATCCCACGTCCATTGTAGTTCTGTTAAGCTGTAGCTCAATTGTAGTTTCTGTTTTAAAGTTGTAGCAAACGTTTCTCTGCTGTGAGACACACTTCAATACAGAAGCCTGATGATGGCAAGATGAGATTCTGCTGACGTGGGAATATTACCGAAGGAAGCTAAACAATTATTGTATATATATGATTATATATATATATATATATATAGTATATATATATATAATATATTATATATATATATATATATATATATATATATATATATATATAACTAAGACTTTTTAATTGGATTAAGGTGTTGAAGACTCTGAAGAACTTTATTCTTTGATTTTTTCTTTCTTTCTTTCGTTTTAGTTCTTTCCCTGCTGCCACCTATAAGAGCTTCCTTTTACTTTTTTCCTTTTGTCTTGTTTATGGCTTTTTATCTTTTTGACAGTGGGTTTTTGTGTTCTGCTATTCTTTAAGCCCAATTGAATTGATTAAGGTGTACAAGAACCTGAAGCAATACTCTTCTTTCTATCCTCCTCCCCATTTTCTTACACTATTTTTTTACTTATGGAATTACAATTGTGTTGTTACCCTAAGTAGATTAAGTCTCTTAGAAGAGACCTGAAGATTTTGAATCCATTACTGAAAGAGCAGGAAAACTAACAGCAGCTGGTTCCTCAATTCCTACCTTCTCTCCTTTTCACCAATCCAGATGATGTTCAACAAGGAAAAAGAACAAAAATGTGACAACGCCGGGCAGATGCATACTGCAAGTATTCCAAAACATAACAAGCAAGAAAGAGAGAATATTTGGAAAGAGAAGCAGAAAAAAACTGATGAAAAGGTGAGAATATTCAAACAAAATGATGATGAAAGTATGATAAGAGATTCGCAAAAAAATTAAAGAAGATAAACAAAGAGATAGAAGATTTGGCTATATTGAATGGCAGATTAAATGTAGTTGACAAGATAAAAAGAAGAGATGCTGAGATGCGGGAGATGGACAGATCGAGATTTAACTCAGATTCCAAAAACATAGAGAAAAGAAAAGGGACAAAAATTGCTGAGATAATGATAGAAATCTTGTTCTGAAAGCTCTGGAATATACTAAAAAGAAATGATGAATGGATTAGCTTGAAGGTCTTTTACGAGTCTTCACAAGATACGCCATGAGAAATAGTCTAGCAGGAAGAAGTTCACATTAGAATTAACAAAAGCTATTAAAACGCATAATAATTGCAGGTAGCAAGAGAGAAAACAATTGAAATATAAAGATAAGGAGATTGTGGTCCTGAAACAAGTACCCCAGAAGAATGAAGAGAGATGAGAAGAGAGCACTGATTCCTGAACTAAAATCTTACTTAAAAAAGAGGTGTAATTATAGATGGTTTGATTCCTGAAGGTTTTAATTAGTTCAGACATGGCAGGAAGGGACAGAGCTGACTCAGTCCGAGGAAGCAGAATTATTTTACACAGAATACATCAGAGGGACAGAAGAAGGAGATAGAAAAAGAAATGTCATTAATTGAATTCCAAGAAGGACTGCCAAGGCAGTGATTGAAAAAGAAGGAAGGGTGCAGTAGCGGCGGAAAGGTGAAGCTGGAGAACAACGAGAAACCAAGGATCTACAAAAGCTGCATAAGACCTTACTTATAAAGTACATCAATGGAAAGAGAAAAAACTGATTAAAAATTAATATAATGGACTTGAACTTCAGCTATTGAAAAGGAGGAAAACTTTCCGATAAATTAGAGAAATTAAAAATTTGATATAATCTGCCTACAAGAAGTACATATTAAAAAGGCAATAATGAACAACTGTTTGATACTAGCCATAGCAGGGAAAATATTTACTTCTTTGACACAATGCAAGAAAAATGAGTGGTTTTAATACATCAAAGATATTATCCCAGGTGAGCAATTGACCATATGGATGAAGATACGAATACCTCCCTATTCCATGGTGCGCACATAATGGACAACCAATAATGAAAACACTTTCCTGATAAGAATCTAATGCTCTGCAATGAAAATCAAAAAGAATTTTATAGAAAATTACATATGAAAATAATTGACTGGACTTGTTAATATCATTATAATGGGAGACTTTAAATGGAATAGTAAGACAATAAAATTGAATGATACAGACACAGAAAACAACAAACAAAGTAGAAAAGTCTCTTCCTAAATCCTTTTTAAAATTTGATAGATGAACATAAACTTAAAAAGAAATTGCATGGAGAGAAAATGCTAAGCACTTAAACAATAAACCTTGGATTCAAACAGACATTCACTCATGGTCCATGGAATAGATATGATAATGGATGCTCATAACAGAATTGATCGCTATCTTCCCAAGCAATAAACATTGAACCAGTACTTGGGCAGATCAATAACCAATGACAATTAAAATGGAAAGAACAAAGAAGAAGATTTAGATGGAACGTTAAATAAAACCTACTAAAAGAAAAAGACCTTTATACAGAGAATCGAGAAAGAACTGGATTTTTTCGTTAAAGAAAATAAAAAAGAAACATAATCAATGCAGAAATATATGGGATACAATGAGGCAATATGCCAGAGGCTTGATAAAGAATGATCACAAGGAAAAGAAATATTACAAAAAGACGAGCCTCTAAGACCAATGTAGAGGATGAAATATAAAAGGGATTGAAAAAGAGGCTACAGAAAACATCACAGAAAAAGGACATATAAGTTAAAAATGGATATAACAAAACATAAATGGGATTAATGGAAACAAGAAGAAATTCAGCACAGAAAATCAGGTGTGAACGCAGAACTATTTTTGAAGATGGCAAATAACCAGGTAGATGGTTAGCTATATAACTGAAGAAAGGAGAGAGAATCAAGGAAAATATTGCAATTAATAGATGATCAAAGGCCAAGCTTGCGCTATAGGAGTAAGAAGAGAAGAAAATCAAATATGAGATTACTATGGGAAACTATACAACACAAGAGAAATATTGATGATGAAAGAGTTAAACAGTAACTTATAGAATGCTATAAACTACCCTACCAGAAACCTAAGAGAGATTGAAAATAATGTTAGAAAGTCAATATAACATGATAGAGTTAGACTGAAGCACTTAAGAAGCAAAATAGAGGAAAGGCACCAAGACCCAGATGAACTTCCCGTTGGAATTTTACAAGACATTACAGAATTGATTGAATCTACCCATTGTTAGAAGGTTTATGAATGAAGATTTTATTAAGAAGAGGATACCCAATCCCAGGTCAGAAGCTTATAATTACACTTTTCCCAAAAAAGGACACCGACCCGATTAAGAATTATAGACCTATTTCCCCACTAAATACAGACTATAAATCTTTGCTTCAAAATTAGCAGAAAGACTCAAAAATAGTTCAATAACTTTATTCATCCCGATCAAAATGGATTTCTGCCAAAGAGAACAAATTAAAGACAAATATGAGAGTAATCTAGGACACTTTGGAAAATGACGAGGCACACCCTTGAAAAAGAAATGGCTTTTGATATTTTTTAGATGCACAGAAGGCCTTTGACAATGTGAATTGGTGATTTATGTTATTACAGGCTGTAACAGATGGGCTTTAGTAAAAAAAAATATCCATGCAAATAGAAGCTGAAATATTATAAGCAAATAGCAAGGTCATGATAGAGGGAGAATTGACGGAGTTCTAATTGATATAAGACAAGGAACAAGACAAGGATGCCCACTGTTAACCTTTGTTGTTTGTGTCAAACTTGAAGTAGTAAATAGAAATATTAGAGAAGAAAGGATATAAAAGGGATGAAAATTAAAAAGGAAGAATTTAAATTGCAACCATTTGCAGATGATCAGGTTTTCATTTAGGAAGACCGCACTAGAAGCAGCATTAAAATTGATAGAAAAGATAGAGGTATACGGAAAGGTGGCTGGTTTGAAAATAAATGAAGACAAAACAAAGTTTTTGAACAAGAATATGTTGCCAAGACAAAAGGAAGAATTGGCAGATGTTTTGAAATTCAGGTCACAAAATATAGTCATGCTACTTGGGGATACAATTTGACAGCAAGATGTACCACCACATTAAAGAGAATAATTAATTAATTAACTCAAGCAGAGCAGATAGCACTAAATTTGGCAAATGGGAAAACTTACAATTGTCATTAATAGGGAGAATATCAACAATCAACGATGAATATATATTACCCAGAAGTTTATATTGTTTTTCCAAACAATTCCAATTAGGCCTTGGAAAAGATTATTTTGAAGATTTAAATCCAATTGTGTTGAAATATAATATGCAAGGATAAGAAAGCAAGAATAAACTAAAACTCTTGCAATTTGGTTTGCCTAATTGGGAATTGTACACCAAGTTACAAATTTGATGTGGGTCAAGGAATGGATAACATTAAGAAATACTAGATTGTTGACATTAGAAGGACATGAATCTGTTGTTGGGGTGCCATGCTTTTTTCATGGTATAAAGAACTAAAACACAGGGGTACTTTAGAAGACATTATATACAGGACTTTCTGTGGTTAAACTGGGAGAAGATTAAAAGACAATGTTATTTGAAATTCCAGTCTGGAATTGAACCATTTTCAATGCTTCAATTGACTATTGAAGCATTTTCTTATCCTATAATAACAAAAAGGAACAAACAGTTAGATATGGTGAAATATTGAATGAAAAGGGTGAACTTAAATCTATACAAAAACTAAGGAACAAGATGAATTAAGATGAATTAAGATTATAAAGATGAATTGGTTTTCATATGCGCAAATACATTCTAGGTTATGATAAAGATTCTAAAACAGAGAGTTTCTTATGATAAATTGACTGATTTAGATAAGATTTGGACAGGTACTGATGAAAAAGGTGATTAAAAAAACTGTATGGATATTTTATTAGAAATTAAGCCTAGAAGAAGAACAAGTCAAAGACAATGATTGCTTGGGGGAAAATTTTGGATATGGGATTGTAGAGGAAATGGTAAAAAATTGTGGTCTGCAAAATTATAAAATGATAATGTCAACAGCGTATAAAGAAAATTTGTATAGAGATGTTTTACAGGTGGCACTTCCCCCAACAAGATAGAAAGAATGTTCAAGAATAAATTTGAAAAATGTTGGAATGTCATCAGATACCTGGCTCATATTACCATATGTGGTAGACGTGTGCGGATGCAAAGGATATTGGACTAAAATCCACACATGGTTTGGAAAAAATTACAAAAAAAAACACATGAGACTTGAACTAGATATATATTTTATTGGGAATTTTACCTGAAATATACAGTAAGGAATTGAAGTATTTGATTGTAAATGTATTGACAGCAGCTTGGATTGTATTTGCTAAAACTGGAAAAATGAGAAATACAATGGCAGGAGTAAGTTATGAAGAAAATAATGGAATGATGCTGAGAATGAGTAGATTGACAAATTTGAAATCAGAGAACAAGAAGATAAACAATTGTATAAGATTTGGGATTTATTTTATCAATGGTTAGACAATAAAAAATGGTAATGAAATATGTAGATTTTTAGAATATAAGGAATATATATAAAGATGTATTATTTTTTATTATAACTACAATATAATTATAGGATAGACTTGGGATGATAATATGAATTGTCATAAAATAAATCAAGTAATATGTGGATTATTTTTGTAAAAATGAATGAATAAAAGTATAGTCAAATGATTGATTAACAATAATTACTGGATTCTTAGTAATATATTGATTGACAATATGAGAACATATATAACGAATTGTAAGTGATGACTAATGAAGTGAATGCGCAAAACAATTTGTAAACCAACTGACACACTGTGGTGTATATATGTTGGAAGATGGCTTGAATGTTTTTATGTTGTATTTGTCTATGTTTGTCCAAAAAACAATAAAAGTTCCCGGCCCCCTCCAAAAAAAGACCCAGAAAACACAGTTGAGTCAACATGCTTCCTGTTATTGATTAAGCTTCCAGACTGCAACTTTTTAAAAAAATGACTCAGTTCTCTAATAACAGGGCAAGATATTCAATAGCTCAAGCATGGATGGATTTTGTAATTTAGAACCAAACATGACTGGGAGAGAAGAAGTGGATATCAATTATAAATAAGTCAAAAGTACAAATGTAATGAACGTATGTTCATTTTTCACACTTATGATTGTTGCAGCGTCTCCATGGTCACACAATCAAAATTCAGATGTTTGGCAACTGGCTTATATTTATAATGATTGTAATGTCCTGGGGTCATTTAACAAGCTTCTGATAAGCAAATTCAATGGGGAAGCCAAGTTCACTTAAGTTACTAACTCAACAATTGCAGTGGTTCACTTAACTGTAGTAAGAAAATTTGTAAAATATGGCAAAAGTCACTTAACAAGCTGTCTTGCTTTGCCACAGAAATGTTGGGCTCACTTGTGGTCGTAAGTCAAGGATTACCTATACTGGGGGGTTCAATAATATGAATGGCCTTCAACTCCAAGAATTCCTAGCTGGCCAAACTAATTGGAAATTTTAGAAGTTAAAGTCCAGTTTAGAGGGCACCATTGAGCAATGATAGGCTTTAAAGTCATACATCAGATTTTTAAAAAAAATTGCACATATATGAGGTATTCTTATCTGAAGACTAATTTGAGGATGTAATAACAACTTAGTGGGGAACTGTAGAGGCTCAGGATTACCATTCTTTCTTGGTTTGTATTGTCTGTTCCCTAGTGAGACCTGGTTCAATTTAAATCTCGTCGCCTGATCCAAAAATATGTCCTAAGATTATATCCTACCATACCCACTTAATGTCTTCTTGAGAAATTCCTGCTCAATCTTTTCTTGGAATGGAAATCCAATCAGCTTCTAAGCTGTTTGTTCCGGTAATGAGATCAACATAAATTCTCACACAAGAACGTAGGAAGTATTACTTCCATTGCTTCTGATTTCATTAGGTCATATGAGCAAGACTTCTTTTATAACTTCTATTTTTTAAAACTTACTCAGAAACTGATTTTTCTACTTTTAATAGAATACCCTGCAATGTTTCAGGCACAGGACACTGTATAGATAGGAATTAAAGGGACAAATGGTAAAATTGAGTAACTGAAAGAAGGTGCAATGCATATATTTCTGTATTTTTAAGTATGGATATTATGTTGCTAGTAACAAATAGGTAACCTATTTCCCATTTAACTAAAATCAGTAAATGGTTTTCTTCAGCATATAAGGTGGCAGTTTTATTGTAACTTTTGTTATTTTCATGCCATCTGACTTCATTCAATAGAAGAATTGTTCAATAGAAGAAAATTCTTAAAATTCAACAATAATTGGACAAATAGACTGCCATTCCTATAATATGCAATTTACTTTAATGTATGTTTAGAGTATAAATGAATTTACAGTGCAGTAAGCAGCATACTATTCATTGAAAAATATTACCATTATTTGCATACATCTTTCCCAACTGTATCCCTGAAACTATCTTATTTGTATCTTGTGTGTGTGTCCATGTGTGTGTGTTTATGTGTGTGTGAGAGAGAGGGGGGAGGGAGGGAGTGAAAGAGAAATCTGTCACAGTGATCTTGAAAAAAAGCTATCATTATAAATTTCATCAATTTCTATGTCAAAACAGCCTAAATTAACAGGCATTTTTATTTCCCCAATTCAGAAATTTGCAACTTGGAAACCTCTACATTGATTTTAATCAAAGCTGGCAATTTTGATCCTGTCATTATTACCTAATTAGCTTGCATGTTTTGTTCCATTCTGCTGGGAAAAGTAAAATAGTTTTTTGTTATTTTGCATTTCACCCTCATTAGGGACAAGCAATGCTTTGTTTTAATAAATTTTATTCTGAATTTGGATAGTTGATCAGATTGCACAATCTGGAGAAAATCTAGCCTTGCCACAAATCAAGTCTTGGGTCTGTGCATCTTTATGGATATATAAAACTCAAAAAGATGATTGTTTCTTGACTTCAAACGTGGGTTAAGTTTTTTAAAAAAGAATTGGTTGTAAAGAAATTTGAGAAATTGCATCACAGAAAGAATTATACCTTCACATTATAGGAGTTCCTCCTTAGCATTTTTTGCTGGTTTTATCTCTGCATATTCTTTTCAAAAGGACTTCTATAAAATTCTGAATTAATTCACTCTTTTTATTACTAACATAGAAATCAGATCAGTCTATGTATTCTTTGACATTCATTCATTCATTCATTCTTCTTTTCTGACTGTGGTTTGTGAAAATGTGTGTGTGTGTTGGGAGAGGAAACCAACCTATTTCCTTTTACTTTGATTACAGTGGCATCACAACTATGTTGATACCATGAAGGAAAAAAAATAGAAAGCATCTGCATTAATGTCAAAGGAGGTAATGTGGGAAGAAGGATTAAAGGCATCCATGGGTACAAATATCTGGAAAAGGCAAGGCAAAGCATTGGAATAGTAAGAAGGGAACATGCCATGGTGATGCAGCAGTTAGAATGCAGTACTGGAGGGCTAACTCTCTGCTCACTCCAGGAGTTCAATTCTGAGTGGCTCAAGATTGACTTCACCTTCCGTCCTTTCGAGGTCAGTAAAATAAGGACCCAGATTGTTGGGACCAGTATGTTGACTCTGTAAACTGCTTAGTAGGCCAATAAAGTATTCTATTCTATTCTATTCTATTCTATTCTATTCTATTCTGTTCTGTTCTGTTCTGTTCTGTTCTATTCTATTCTATTGAGGGCTGTAAAGCACTGTGAAGCGGTATATAAGCCTAAGTGCTATTTAGGTGTTGGATTCTCCCGATTTGGACTGGTTCGGGTGAATCTCTTGTTCTGACAATTAGCTGGCTCCAAACCAGTTCACTATGGGCCACCCACCATCCCCTGCTGCTTCCTGTGTTTTATTTCCTGTTTTTAGAGCACAGCTGATTGGTGCAGCAGAACAGTTTGCCGCACCTCAGTTGGTTGATTCACAGGGGCTGCAATTGAAGAGCTGAAAACCAGCTTTTTAAAATGCAGAATGCGTGCGTAGAGTGCATGTTTGGCGTATGCACGCTCACCGAACCCGTTGTTATAGCAGTTTAATCACACCCCTGGTCCTATTGCTATTCCCCAAGATGAAAAGATAGATACTAAGAGACCAGCTCCTAAAAAGGATAACTAGGGAGACTTTCCTTCCCTGCTCAAATGAGGAAGTCAAGAAGCAGAAAAATAATCAAATAGGTGAAGATAACATGAAGTGCTAGGACCACTTTATAATGCCTTGGTAAGGCCACACTTGGAACGCTACATCCAGTTTTGGTCACCACAGTCTAAGAAAGATGTTGAGACTCTGGAAAGAGTACAGAAAAGAGCAACAAAGATGGGTAGGGGGCTGGAGCAACAAAGATGAGTAGAGGGCTGGAGGCAAAAGCGTACAAAGAATGGTTGCAGAAATTGGGTATGTCCAGTCTAGTGAAAAGAAGGACAAGGAAAGACATGATAGCAGTGTTCCAATATTTGAGAGGCTGCCACAAAGAAGAGGGAGTCAGGCTATTCACCAAAGCACCAGAAAGCAAGATAAGAAATAATAGATGGAAACTAATAAAGGAGAGAAGTAATGCCTCCTGCCAGGAGAAATTTCCTGACAGTGAGAACAATTAACGAGTGGAATGCCAATGGGTTGCCTTCAGAAGTTGTAGGTGCTCGATCACTAGAGGCTTTCAAGAAGAGATGGTGCAGCCATTTGTCTGAAATGATACAGGGTCTCCTGCTGATCAGAGGGTTGGACTAGAAGACCTCTAAGGTCCCTTCCAACTCTTATTCTGCTAGGTGTTGTGGTGACCACAATCTGCACTAAGCAGTCCTGCTGAAAACACACTGCAACCCAGACTAGAATTTCTGAAGGCACTCATAAAAGAGGCAGGAACTGCATGAGAGATCAGCAACTCAGGAACCAGTGAAAAATTGCCTTTCTGAGCAATTCTTCCTTCTTTGTGAGTCTGGTATATTCATGTGACTTCATTTTTTTCCCACCCTGCTCCTGCTTCCTCAGAGGCCCTGTCCTTTCTAAGCCAGTATTCCAACATCTCATTTACAGTTATTTCTAAGATACTTAATGCCACAATGATCTTGCTGCTACCTCAACTTCTTCACTGCCACTGATCATAAGACTGCCCATCACTGCTAAAGAATGTGACATAGAAGTTACAAAGAAATAGGTATAACTACACTCATTCGGTGGAGAAAAAAGTCTGAAGACTTTGGATGGCTCCTATCCAAGACTGGAGACTGGCAATTCCATATCATGTCCTCAGATTCCCTTTTTAAATAGGATATCAAAGTTGCAGGAAGGAAGCCACTATGGAATGTCCAAGTCAACCTTGCTCACATTCTAAAAATAAACACAAGTTCTCCACACGAAATTCTTCTTCATGTTACAGTCAGTGGCAGAAGAGGACATTATTGATGATTGCAGGGCCTATAATACATGAACATGGATTTTGATAAGCCATGCAAAATCTTTAGAAGCCCACAAGGGTGATCTAAAAACAAGGAAGAATATCATGAGACCACACGAGAAGAATTGCCTATGTCTAGACAAATGCTTCAGAGAGAAGATACGGTGAATGTTTTGCAAAGAGTAGAATGTTTCTGTCACAGTAATTGTACAACAGCTCATTAAATTCACTGACAGGAAGCAGTGAGTTTGAATTAAAACATATAAGCAGATAACCTCTGTCAGGAAATGGAACACAAAATTCCATTTTGTTAATGGATAATCTCTATAATGCACTGTATTATTAAGCCATTATTACTATGGAAGCAAACTACTTTTGTGATTAAAAGGAATTCAATTCACCTTGTGACATGGACAAAGCAAAATATTGGAACAAAACAGCATTTGACATACCGTAGTTTAATACACTGAATAAAATTCACCCATAGACATTATGATTTAGCACACTCTGTTGTATTCAAATGGACTTACTCTACATTTATAGCTATATATTCAATGTATTAAATAATAATTTTATAAACTAAAAATTACAATTTTTAAAAAAAATATTAAAACTACAGTTTGAAGTACATGCTTCCTTCTTGCAGATTGTTAAAAATGAGAAACAAAGTTGATAAATAATATACACCAAATAATACTTTTCCTCTTGTGAGCCGAGGATGGAGATAATATCATACACATACACACACACACACACACACACAACACACACCACATAGTATAATACATATATATAACTGGCTTCATGTAAGTACCCGCAAAAACTTAAAAGACACCGACACACAACAACCACACTATAAATATGAGTATATATTAAGTATATATTACACTTTGAAAGCACTACAATGACGTGGCGATTTACCCGGGAGTGAAGATGCACAACAAGTTAGTACCCGCGGAAAGCTTTAAAAACAACCAAATATATATATATATATTAGTATATATATATATATATATATATAAATATATATATATATATAAAAACATAATATATGTTTTTTTTAGCTCTCGCGTGGTACTCTAATTTGTGCTGTTAGCTTCCTTGAAGCGTATTATCACCACGTCATTGTTAGTTCTGTTTAAGTTGTAGCAACGGTATTTCAGCAGAAAATTTCATCTGCCAATCATTAAGAGCTTCATGTATTCACTGTAGATATATATGCGTTCAGCTTTTTCGGGTATTTTCCCGTCATTATAGTTGTGCTTTTAAAGATATGCAGCAAACGTCTTCAAGCAGAAATCTAATCTAGCCATATCGGCTTCTGAAATTGTGTGTCATCGCTCACAGTACAGAAACACAATACAGAAGCCTGATGATGGCAGATGAGATTCTGCTGAAACGTTGCTACAACTTTGAAAGCACAACTATAATGATGTGGAAAAATATCCGAACAAAGCTGAATACCATATGTATACACACACACACACACATACACACATGATTTAGAGATGTGATAATTTACTTCAGAACATATCTGCTGCTATAAAAATAATTTTTTTGTAAATTGCCCATTTAAACTGCATGTGAAACTTTTTTAAAATTTTCCTTTAGAGTAGGAACGAGTAAGATTAGATTATATGCCTAGATTATATTATATGCCTAGATTATATGTCTAAAATATTCCTTGGCTATCCCTCTGTAATTCACTTTCCTGTAGCACATATTTGTAATTACTGCTGCCTGCATATATGTGTAGATTACTTTATATAATTTAATATTTTATGTGGTTTTATATATTTCCCTTGGTTATGCCACAAACTTTGGTGTTCAAGTATCTATATAAACTATCCATAGTGTTTCTTTTCAACCAATTCTGATATTTAACAATATTACGTAGTCCTTGGTGGTCTCTGACCTTGGATGGTTAGTTGCAGATGTTTCACTCCCTGATTCGGTAACAAAATGATTTCTTTTTAATTCCTAGCTTTTTTTCCTCAGATGCAGAGTCTGCTTTTTGAATTAACCAAATGTTATTCCACTGTTTATAACAGGAATTGACTAACTGGCTAGTTGCCTAAGCTTGATGTTCTAGCCTGGCAGAGAATGATTCTCCCAAAGTCACCCAGCCAGCTTTCATGCCTAAGGTGGAACTAGAACTCACAGTCTCCTGGTTCTACCAGATTGCCTTAACCACTAGACTCAACTGAGTCTTTTCAATCCTGAGCTGTTCCCTTCTATTTAACAATACAGCTGCTGATCATGAAATTTAGAAGTAATTAATACTGCTAGATTAATACTGCTAGATAAATAAACAAACCTGGAGGATTATTTAAAAACAGCAAAGAAATACAGAATATAGCCACATGGGGTCATGTTTGTGACCTAAAAATAAAGGATTTCAGTCTGTTGATTGTCTTCCCTTTTTTCTTCTTCATATTATTTTTTCTTTAAAACTGTGCCTTGTGGATGCCTTTCATTGTGTTACATTCTAAAACCACCATGACTGTGTTGGCTGAAAGGCCATCCATTAATACTGTTAAGTAAACAAATTCTAAACTGACCTCTAGTTATACAGGGCTATTTAAAAACAAGAAGAAAATAAAAGCAATTTGTGGCCCTTAAAATGATTTTATCCACTTTCCACAAGCCAGTGGATTTCCCACCAGCTCTGAGGTCTCTCCATCCATTCTCCTTGATGTCCTTTGAACGAGGGATGAAAGTATTTTACAACTCTTAGGCACCATTATATGTCCCAAAGTTCTCTGGAAGGGCTTTAAGTGGACAATAACCACAAACACATCTGATTTATTATTTTTCAAGGTAAATGATCCAGAGGGAGCCTTCATGTTGTGTGACCTTGCTGCCACTACTTGTAATACACAGCCGGGATCCATGGCTTTTCACCTAGGCTGCAGCCTTTTTCTCCACACATGGATTTCATTCTTCAGTATTAACTGCAGTATAAAAGGTGACTTTAAGCTCTCCCAGGCCACTTTGCTGTAGTGAATTCTGCCCTGCCAGCAGGTCATCTATCCACATTGCATATAAATTTGGAAAAGAGACTATAGGCAAGCACAGTGTGGTACAAAGTCACTAGGCGCTCTTAAATCTCCTGAAAACTAAAGCTTTCTCTAGATGATGGTTTATAATCTTTTTGTACCATCAAGAACTTTGGAGAGTTTGGTGAAATCTATAGACACTTCTCAGAAAATATGATTGAATTGCATAAAACACATATAGAAGTTATTACAAAGGAAGCCAAAGATCCTCAATTATCAAAATATTTTAAGAATAGCCAATATGGATATTATTAATATAGGTACTTCTTTATTAACCCATTAAATTAAGGTCAATGCTTGTTTAACTATTTTATACCTGTTTTATGCTGCCCAGAATCACTTGTGGAGATGAGCAGCTGTAGAAACCAAATAAATAAATAAAGCCATCCCCTTTTTAAAGTGTAATAATTTTAGTGAGGTTTATTGATGTTAAGAAACATTTTGCCATAAATTAGTTTGGTATCTATCTGAATATCTACATTTTAGTTAGAGATTAGTGAAAGTAAAATTGATAAGGTTTTTCCATGTAAGTTCACACATGCCCAGAAAGTACACAGACCCAAGGTTGAAAGCCCTTATTCTAGATCAGGGGTTTCAAACTTGATTTCATTGAGGGCCACATCAGGGTTGTGTTTGACCTTGGGGAACCAGAGTGGGCATGGCCAGGGTGGGTGCGGTCAGCTTGACATCACTCATGTTGGTAGTGCCTGTGGTGGTTCAAATGCTCTGCCATCAAAAATGGGCTCCAGACTCCATTTTTGGCTGCAGTGGCCTCTTGCAACCCTCTGCTAGTGAAAACAGAGCTCGGGAGAGTGGCCTTCAGAGCTCTGTTCTCACTAGCAGAGGCACCTTGGGTTTCCAGGTTGGCCCTATGGGCCAGATCTAAGCACTTCATGGGCCAGATTCAGCCTGTGGGCCTTGAGTTTGACACCCTTCTCCTAGATGGTCATCCGGTACATGGGAATGGAAAGATCAGAATCAACTGCTCTCTCCATTCTTCTTTTCAGTTTCTCAGATTCAAGAAACACTTTCCATGAGGAACTAAGCCCATATACTTGAAAAACTCACAATGCATAATCTGGATCCATTAAATGCAGAACAGGAGAATGAGGGGAGATTATATAATGGCACTCTGTAGGTATAATTATTTGACATGATTAACTTTACTTAAATTATACTTTAAAATCATTCCAAGGCTAGAACTATGGTTCAAGTTGTCTATCTTAGCCACAATCTTAAACTTTGTTTTGTAGTAATGTTACATTATTTATTCTACCTGCAACCTAAATCCATATACTTGGTGAGGTGGGTTGGTGGGAGGGATTTTTTAAAATTCAAATTTATTCCATCTTTTTCATTTATATGTCATACTAGCAATAGCCTTGTTCAGAAAGCTAAAAAGGTTGTTAAAAATCAAAATAAGGATTTAAAACTCTTATTTATTTGCTTCTCTGATTTTTACCCTACCTTTTTACTTTGGTGAGTGCTCAAAACATCTACAAAATTTAGAAACAAAAACAGAATATTAAAAAAAAAATACTGATTAAAGGAACAATAAAACAATTGGTGTTTATTTATCATCCTAGTACATAACTATATTTTATGACTCCCAGTGGGTAACAACGTGAGCATGCACATCAAATATCCATAGTAAACCAATTTAAAGAATTAGATTTAAATTAATCAAATTAATACAGGCACAGTAATGATAATCATAATAAACATACATAAAAATGTCAGAACGTCATATAATTACTTGGATCGGAATATTAACAAAATTAAGCACGTCTATTATGACTAGCAATTAGCAATTAAAAGCCTGTTGAAATGAGTTGCTCTTCTAAAGGCAAAAATATGGGGACTAAGTGCAACCCAAAAGATTTTATGCAAGTCTTCTCCCACTTCCACAGTAAGAGTCCTCTGACAATGGAGATGAGGTCTCCTGAAAGACAAGCGGCAGAAAGAATATAGCCAATCTTGGCTAACCCAATCTTGGCTAACCCAAAACATTTAAGAAAGGTCATACCTCCTTAGTACTTGAATGGATAATCAGAAGGTTATATCACAGCCATAGGATAAACTGGGTACCTTCCATAGGTAACAGTAATCTTCTGTACCAGTCTATAGAGATTTTTAGTCATCCAGGTCATGGTTGTCCCAAAGGTGCTTTTTCAGGAGGCAACTGGACATTCTGTTTTTTTTTTCTTTCTTTTAAAGCAAAACATCTTCAAAAAAGAAAAAAGAAAGTCCAGTTGCCTCCTGAAAAAGCATCTTTGGGACAACCTTCCATACCCTTACCAGGAAAACTACTCACATGTCCATAAATCCAGAATTGCCAGCTAAATGCCAAAATATGCATTAGGATTTCATCACATAAGCTCTTCCCCTTACATACTGCAAGTTATTGTTCATATATTCCAATAAGCCCTTTATCTGGTTTGGTTTAGCGTATTGTAAAAAAAAACAATAACATTTATTTCCTAAGTACAATTAAACAATTGTATTTTTTTGTATTTTATTATTATATTTTTGTAAACAAACCATAACAATAAAAAAGGGCCATACAGAAATAAAATGATCTCTCACTCTTCCTAGCTGACCTTATTTATTTATTGTAAAACTAAAATAGAGAGAAAATAGACATTTCTTAAGCATTTTGGAGGAGAGGCATGATAGCGATATAGTAAACATAACCTCCAGCCCATTTTTTCTTCTTCAGAAATGTCTGAGCTCTGAAGATGCTAATCTGAACATTTTTACTTAGAAGTGTATAATGGGTTGCTAAAAACTAGGACTTATATTTGTGCAAGTAGTCCTCCACTTAAGAGCACAATTGGATCAAAATTTCCATGACAAAGTAAGACATTTTGATTTGATGACCTTTATTGCCACAGTTGTTAAGACTAATCACTGCAGTCCTTAAATGAATCTTGTTCCCCCATTGATTTTGCTTGTTGAAAGCTGGATGAGAATGTCACAAATGGTAACTACATGACCTTGGGACGCTGCAACCATCATAAATAGCAATAGTACTTAGACTTCTATACCACTTCATGGTGTTCTACAGCCCACTGTAAATGCTTTACAGAGTCAGCCTATTTCCCCCAACAAACTAGATCCTCATTTTGCTGACCTCGGATGGATGGAAGGCCGAGTCAACCTTGAGTCTGATGAGATTCGAACTGCCAAATTGCAGGAAAGCAGCAGTCAGCAGTAGTAGCCTGCAATACTGCATTCTAACCACTGTTCCACCACGGCTCTTTATTTTAAATATACGATTGCCATGCACCAAAATTTTGATCACATGACCATGGGAATGATGAGACAGTTGTAAGCATGAGGACCAGCCATAGGTTACTTGTTTCAGTGTCATTGTAACATTGAATAGTTTCTAAGCAAATGGTTGTAAGTCAAGGACTACCTGTGTATGATTAGGAACAGGTATCCAGGAACACTGTGTGAGCTGCCACAAAGGAGAGAGTCAAGCTATTCTCCAAAGCACCTGAAGGTAGGACAAGAAGGAATGGGTAGAAACTAATCAAGGAGAGAAGCAACTTTGGAACCCAGAGAAATTTCCTGACAGTTAGAACCATTAATTAGTGGAACAACTTGTCTCCAGAAGTTGTGGATGCTCCAACACTGGAAGCTTTTAAGGAGAGATTGGATAACTACTTGTGTGAAGTGGTGTAGGGTTTCCTGTCTAAGCAGGGGTTTGGACCTCTAAGGTTCCTTCCAACTCTGTTATCCTATTCGATCAGTGCATTTATTCTTTTCAACACATAGCTCTTCCAACACTCACATATATGCAGTACACAGCACAAAGTTCACGCTACATGAACCTTTCAGTTATAAAGAAGCTCTCCCACTTTTACAGTAGCCAGTGACATTTACTATCCATCTGGTGAAATGATGGGTGCTTGAGTTGAAATTGTATCCCATTTCTTTTGAATCTGAGACATTGGTCTCAGTTGTTTATATCAAAACTGCAGACAATGTGCCTCCAAAGAGTTAAAGCCTTGCAGATGCCTATGAATCAACTTCTCAAGGGAAGCCACAATAACTGTCAAAACAGCTACCAGTGCACTGACAACAGTCTGATACAAAACAGTCCAGTGCACAATTTTAACATAAGACTCCTATACTTTTATGCATGGCATCTTTGCCTTTTTTTGTACTAAAAAGTATGCTGGATAGGTAAACAATGAAAGAAATACTTAAATGCTTGAAAGAAATGCTCCAGCACAAATATGACAACCAGATTGACAACCTTTCTGAAAATCAGAGATGCGAACCTATTCCAAGTATTTTTTTTTTTGACAATTAAAAATTCCCATGCACAATTTTCTACACACCCAAACAATCAGCCCTGCACAGTAGGAACCCTGATAGATTGATATAGATGTTATATCCCCAAGACTCCAGTTTCAAATTTATCTAAATTTATTTTCCATGTCAAAGGCCGTGGCTTCCTGACTTCCCTGAGCTATAAAAAGTTTCATGAATGAAGGAATCCTCTGGGGAAAACATACCATCAACATCTGACTTGGAGAAACGGTTTACTTGAATGGTATTTCCATGAGGCCCACATGCAGAGTGACAGCACATTTTTAAAGAGACAGCTAACAAAAGTATGATGGGTTCATCTTGCCGGAATGGTTTAATATCACAAAACTTCAGAATTGTCTGGTGCAGATGATGAGATACAAGACTCATTAAGTGTAAATAATGTAGATTTTTTTTCAACTTGCAGGGCCAGTTTTATTCAAGTGGGATGAATGGTGCAGATCTATTCCTGAGAGTATTTTGCAACAATTTGGACTTTTCAGTACATTCATGCCCCTAAGCAATCGAACTACTGAAGCCATGAAGATTTACTTCTGGGAAAACATGTATATATATTGGGTAATCATATATATGATTGCATTACTGGCTTCTTATCTCAAACAGTTGTGCCAACACAACCCTATGCGTGTTGATTCTAAAGGACGCCTGTTGCCTTGACGGCAGGTCGAAGCACGTTTTACTTCAAGTATTAACATCTATTTCTTTTAATAAAAAGCAAATGTTGCACGGTTACACATCATCCACCACAGGTCTCACTTCTGGGTGTGAAGTTACCTAGGATTAAGCCACACATCTCCAAGATGCCACAAAACTTTAAACCAAACCCCGTTGCAATGCAAATGGCACAGCTGCACTGAAGTTTGTTTGCTCTTTTGTTATAACTGGAGCTCCTCTTCAGGAAAGAGAAGGAAGTGAAAAGTCAGGCTGCCTCAATCAGTCAATTCCCGATTTCTAAATCAGTNTTTGTTTGCTCTTTTGTTATAACTGGAGCTCCTCTTCAGGAAAAAGAAGGAAGTGAAAAGTCAGGCTGCCTCAATCAGTCAATTCCCGATTTCTAAATCAGTTTGCTATCAAGGCATTTTCTCCAACCCAATTCCCAAAGGGCAGCACTCACCCCAGTCCCATTTGAGGAAGAATTATGTGACATTCAACGCTTGCTACTCTACCAGCACAGTCGAAGCTCCTGAAAAATATCCATTTAATGCCAGCGCACATCTCCTATTTTCCATTTGCTGAACCGCTACCTAAAAACGCTCCTTGCAAGTCTTTCGGGTATGGTACGCAGGAATCTGCAAAGGCTCAACTCTCCGCAAGGTATAAGTTAAATAATTAGAACACTAAAGCAGCCGCTGGCTTGCTTTTCTTCTCGTTTCAGACACTCCGACCGATCCCACCAACCCACCCGGGGGCCGCGAGGAGCATCTGGCACGGCTCAAAAGCCGCCGGTCAGTCTTGGATGAAAATGCCAAAGGGAGAAGAGGGGATGGGGAGAAAGAGAAATAGGGGAGGGACACCCCAAAGCAATGGCAAAATACTTACGCCCAAACGTCTGCTCCTAATCTTGACATACCCTTGCTTCACTATATCGTTAAAATTAGAAGCCATCCTGGATTACGGCGGACGAAGGCGAGCTGGAGGAAAGTTGCAAACGCAACCCAGTTTGTCGCTGTGCCTGGCTGGTTTGGCTTCTCGCTTGGCTGTCGTTTGAAACTGCCCCTCACCCACCCCAGATCGATCCGTCTTTGGGATAAATCCTCCAGTCCTGACCCAGAAGCTCGGCGACCAGTATGACTGTTTTCCTGCTCTCCGTCTCTCTAACTCTCTCTGTGTGTCTCTCTCTCTTTCTCCCCCTCTCTTAGAGAGACAGAAAGGTAGCTTGAACGCTGCGGAGGTCGCAGCGGAATGAGAGAAGGGAATCAGCCCCAATACTCTTCCTTCTCCCTCCTCCCCAGTTTGTTCTTGATTTTCCTAGTAGGGACTACAGTTCCCTCTCTTGCTTCCTGGATGGATGCAGGAGCAACTTTCCCTCTTTCTACCTCACTTTTTGATAGGGCAGAAGTACCATCTGCAACTAGAGAGGAGGAAGAAGTGACAATCTTATAGTATAACACAAGGGGCTCGAATTTCAAGTTCAATAAGCTTCTATTCCAGCATCTTTGACTAATGCCAAGAAGGGACTGTCATGATCATCAGACTAAGAATTGACCAAGTTTCCTCAAGCTTCTGTCCTTCAGCTATGGTGAGCAAAAGCTTCCATGAGGATTGTAGTTCAACACAACTGGGGGGGGGGGGGGNGGGGGGGGGGGGGGGGGGGCAGGAGATATGGAGTATGTTTTCTAGAGCCTTTGGGAGAGGGCAAGTATAATAAATGTAAATTAACAATAAAATAATAATCTTCATTATGAGCTACTCAGAGCTTCTTAATGTTGCACACTATCCTGAAATGTATTTAAAGGAGCAAGATAGAAATAGCGTCAATGAGTTTGAAGTGTGTCATTAGATATGACCCCTGAATATACTATGGATAGCCAAAGATAAATGGATCATTGAACAAGTCAACCTATAGTTCTCACTCAAAGTTAAGCTCAAATTATCTTACTTTGGATTCATTTTCTGAAGACCTAGTTCTCTGGAGAAGGTTCTAATGTTGTGACTGGTGAATGGAATGAAAAGAGGATGATCATTACCAAGATGAATGGATAGCCAGTTACAGTGGTTGATGGATCCATGATCCTATATCTGAAAAAACAGGTTAAGGCTGGATTGTCCTGGAGAAAATCTATGTGGTCAGTGAGAATTGACACTGACTTGATGGCATGCAATCAATCAAATATGTATTTCGTAAGATATAGCAATGTTGAAAATATTGTTTTTTTATCTTGTAGGATATATTAGAGTCTGAATCTAGAAAAATTAAATGAAAACAAGGGCCACTTAGTTAAGGTCATTCTAACTGGGAGACCCTTTCTCCTTTTGGATATGGTATTTTCTCAAGAAAATGGTAATATATCAATATCTGAAATTATTTGCAGAGGAATATAATTTTCTAAGAAGTAGGCTGGAGAAAAGAAAATCTGAACATACCAGTGACAAGAGATGTTGAGTTCCTAGTGTTTTTGCAATCATCCCAATCTCTCCATTTATTTCAAAAAAATAGTATGTGTTCTAATGTGTTCTGTATCCAAGGAATACTTAGAATGTCTTATAAGTACTTATAAGTTATCAGTACTTATAACTTATAAGTAAGTACTTATAATGTCAATACAATGAGGATTCTGCTTCACACACTTTGGGTTCAAAGATGTGATGATTGCAAATTCTGAAGCAGTAATCTAACACCATCTCAGGAAACTTAATTATATTGGAAATAGATGTCTCAGATCTTAACCAAATTTTTTCCAGCCCCATACCTTGCAACTTCTAATACCAAATGATACCACAAAATTGAACATGAGAATTTTCTACAGTCAACACTTGTGCTGTAAATGATAATGATAAAACAGCAATTGCTATTTAGCATTAAGTCAGTGTTAATTATTATATATTATAGATAGATATTCTACATGTTGATTTGTCCCTTTAAGTTATTGCTGGATGCTTCTTCACTTTCCATTCATCTTTCCCCAAATTATGGACTTCTCTAGGCTTCTGGGTCTACACGTGTCTAAAATATTTGAGACAGTTCATTTGTGCTTCAAATGAGAATTCCAAATTGACTTGATTTATGATCAGTTTGTTTGTTATCTGGTATTCTCAGCAGTCACCTCCATCTCTGAAGTTCAAGGCATCAGTATGCTTTCTATTCCACTTCTTTAAAGTCCAACTTTGACATTTGTAGAGTAACACAAAGAAAACTATTGACTGCAGAATTCTAATTTTTGTACAATACATATAAACACGACACAGCATTTTCTCCAAGACCTTCACTGCTGCCATATCAAGTGTTAGTCTGGAGTGAATTTCTTGACTGCTGGTTCTTTTATTGTTGATAGGTTATCTTAAAAGGCAAAAGCAATCCACCATTTCAATGTCTTCATGGTCAATTCTAAGACTGATTGCTGAACCCATTGTGATTAATTTGATTATATTTAACTGTAGCCTCAATTTTCACTGTGCTCTGTGACTTCCATTATTAGAGCTTGCAGCTGATTTGCATGTTGGCTATCAACACCCTGATAAAGATTATTGATGCTTTTTTCTCCAAATATAAAATCACACACATCTTCCTCTCCATCTTCACTCAAAATATATTCTGCACATAGATTGAATAAATAAAGGGAGAATATAGAGTCTTACTTCATTCCTTTGCCAACTGAGCACCAAACTATTTCACTAACTGAGCTGAAGAAGCTTCTTGAATGAGAAGCGAAACATCTTCAAAGAAAAACAAGAAAATCCAGTTGCCTCTTGAAAAAGCACCTTTGGGACAATCTACTTCACTGTTTTCTGCCCAGATTGGCTTGCTCTCCTATGTACCAGAGGTGGTATTCAGCAGGTTCTGACCAGTTCTGGAGAACCGTTAGCAGAAATTTTGAGTAATTTGGAGAACCAGCAAATATCACCTCTGACTGGAGATTTTACAGTGTCCTTCCCCTGCTGCACCCACCAAGCCACACCCACAGGACCGGTATTAAAAAAAAAATTGAATCCCACCACTGCAATGTACAGATTTTTATGGGGACAATAAGATGTTCTGAGATTCCCACTTAAGGATATTCCATAGCTTGACATGGTTAAAAACAATTGAAGGTCATCCCATTGTCAGTGAATGTCTTTTTGCTATTCTTGGGCTTTCTCAATTACTCAGTGCGCATCAAGAATAATGCCTATTGTTTCTCAGCCTTTTCTAAAACCAGCATGAACATTTCCCTTTCTATGTAGGGCTCTAATCTGTGTTAGATCATCCTGAATATTATTTCACATGCATACAAAATTAAGGATATTGTTCAATACTTTGCACATTGTTAAGTCTTCTTTCTTTGGTATTGGTATGTAAACTTGCTTCTTCCAGTTTGTTTACCATTGTGTCATTCTTCAACTTTGCTTGCCCAATTTGGTTAGCATCTTACAGATTCCTACTGTATGGTTTATTATTTCCATCTTTGTTAATGCATTACTGCTTCAGGTTTCTTCTCTTTTTTGTTTGTTGTATTTTTTTCTAGTCTATTTTCATATTGACCCTTAACAACATATTTGATTTCATTCTATGTTCCTCTGTTTCCCTATCAACGAGGCTCAGGACTTCCAAGAGACTCTTGAAAAATGGTGAGATTATAGACGCTCTCTTGTCATGGAAACTGGTCTATTTCATTCTTCCACTTCATATTTGGAACATGTATATTTGATCCATTCCATGCTCAACCCCTGATCACATCTTTAGCATTATAACTGAGATCTTCCAGCTCCTTGTACTAATAAGGTAGTCAATTTGGCTTCTGTAGACTTCATCCAGTGATGTAGTTGCATTGCCTACACATTGCCTACACATTGCCTACACATTGTGATAGCATCTTCCCATCTTTTCTTCCTTGTGGGGAGAAAATTGACATTGTCTTGCTATATTTGTCCTGGATAAGCTGAAAACTTAAATAGTGACAAATGCTGCTACTCTGGTAATCTTCAAGCTTTTTCCACTGTATTATCATTAGGCAATCTCAACTCTGTGTTAGCAATAATTGCAGGAGAACAAAAGGTCAGACTGAAGTATTGGTGGCTCTGTTATTAATAATTTACATGAATAATAATTATAATTACATTATTCTGTAGAGTGGGTGAAAAGTTTAATCTGTGGTGCAGCTTCACAAAGATTTCATTTGGCAAGAGAAGGAAAAGCACTTAAATGGTTCAACCAAAAGGATCGACAACTCATTCCAGTGGTCTTCCATTTTTTGCCCTTCTGAACTTCTCTTCCTGAAGATGAGAATATAAAAGATCCCACTATTTTTTAAGACTTTGAATAGTAATATCAACCTTTAATGGTGTTTTCTGAAAATAAGGGACCAACATCTTCACAGAGCATTGAGTTCATTCAGCTCTTATGCTAGTTTTGAAAGATATGACTGTTCTGCATTTATGGATGCCTTTGTACACACATACATTATAAGCATTGGAAAATAACATATGAATGAGCTGAGTCTATAGATATTCAGCAATATTTGCTGGTCTTATGGATCAGCCAAAGCTCATTTTAGGCTTTACAGTGATCAATTTGATGCTTTCAGGATATTCAAAACAAGAGATCATCTTTCTACCAGTATCTATCTGCCAGTATCTATCTACCAGTATCTATCTATCAATCTATCAATCTATCTATCTCAATATCTTTATCTATCTATCTATCTATCTATCTATCTATCTATCTATCTATCTATCTATCTATCTATCCATCTATCCAATAGAAGAAAATATAATGCAGGATTGAACTGTGGAGTCCCTGGTGACCTTGGTTGTTTGCTTACAGATGTTTCATTGCCCAACAACGCACACTATTCTATTGCTCATTAGCATTTCTGAAACTTTATTGTGATTTTAATTTTATACAGTGTGTTAAGTGACAAACCAGGTAGAATTCCTGAAAACAAATGTCATAAATCTAGATGTTCTGCTGCTTAGTCTTATCATCAGTTTCATATTGATGGAGAAAAAAAATCCTACAGGAGTTGACAGGATTCCCAACTTGACTAAGGGTTGAGGTGAGATTGGAACCTGCCTAAATCATTGTTCATTATGTTATTTAGATGTTAAAAGGAAACAAAGATTTCATTGACAAATGTGATGAAGAAAGCTCATCATAAATCAAGTATTTACCTTTATGCCAGCAATCTATATACTCACAGGTTCATTTTCTCAAAATAAATTCATACAGTTATGGAGATGAGTTTCAGGATTTAAGCTTTGGATTCTACATAGTGTCTTAGTAAGGGTTTTCACAAATTTGTCTATGTAAAGGAATAAATAATCTTGAGAAGCATATGAAAGAAACCTCCAACTTTTTCAGCCTAGTAAACTTTTCTTATATTTGGAGAATATATTATGAACTTTTGCACAAAAATCATTGCTGTGGAGGGAACTTAGAAGATGCTCTCTTAACTTCCATACTTATTTGTGTCCCTTGGGAGGATGTTGTCATATAACCAAGGAAAATGCTATGCTGCAACTTCCATTATTTTTATTTTCTAAGAAAATTTTTGGGGACTGCTTGTGTACTGAAGACATTCTAGGATACCAAAAGGAAAGTACTTTACTGATACTTTAACTTTGTTTCTTTCCAATTAAAAAAATACTAAAATCTTGTTTGTAAGGCAGATAGAGCAAGTAGACACCAAGAAATTCTGAAGACACTGTGGATAATTCAGCTCGTGGTTATGATGGCTTTGTGATATGTACAAGATCAGCATCAAGTTGCTTCTGAATATGTATTATAAGAAGGCAGGAAGAGGTTGATCGTCCCCATATCCTACCTCTATATCCTGCAGTACCATGTATGGTACCCTGTTTCTCCAACAATATGGCCTCCCCCAATAAGAAGTCCCAGCGTGTTTTATAGGCATGAAATGAAATGAAGCCCCCCCCCAAATTAAGGCCTATATTAAAACATGCAAAATGGGGGGGAATGGTGGTGAGGGGGCTTGCCGTTAAGAAGTACTTTTGTTGCACACCTGGATATGGTGCTCCCTGCGTTGACCCCGATACGAAGTGCCCCATCAACGCCGAGGTCAATATCCAAACCATTGCCACCCACTCACCCGCCCGAACATGCAAGGGAGGGAATTAAGCCACCCCCAAAAAGACAGCCTAGCCATTTTTTCGGGGCTCAAAAAAAAAAATAAGACCTGGCCTTATTATATGAGAAACACGGTACTGTGAAGTTATGAAATACTGAATGAACCTTTGGTCTATTCTGGATCTTCCTATGCTCTCTATGTAAAATTCTTCTATGGAAAGACTAAAGAAGATAATATCCCTGGGCTTTTACATTCTCATGGAGAATCTAATTGCTCAGAATATTAGTTTCCTTTTTTTTTTCAATCTAAAGAAGAGCTGGCATCTCCCAAAGCAACTTTGTTAGCAGAACACAAATTCTGCATATATAACAAAATAACAAAGTTGGAAGGGACTTTGGAGATCTTCTAGTCAAATTCCCTGTTCAGGCAGGGAATCCTATAGTATAGTGGTGGCTAACCTTTTTGGGCTCCTGTGCCAAAAATTTCATGCATGCACAAGTGCGCACACTCATGTGCCAGTACCCAGAAGGCAATGTGCACCCCCATGCCCCCTGCGCATGTGTGCGTGATTCCCCCTGCCCAGCTCCCTTACCTGCACTGCACTTTCCAGCTGATTTTTGACCTGTTTGAGGCCTTTTTCAGCTTTCCAGAGGCTTGGGGGAAGCCTCTGCAGCCTTTGCAGGCTGAAAAATAGGCCTGTTTTGTCACTTCCTGTATTTCCGGAAATACTGGAAGTGATGAAACGGGCCAGCTTTTCAGCCTCTAAAGGCTGCAGAAGCTTCCTTCAAGTCTCTGGCAGGCCGAAAAAGGCCTCAAATGGGCCGAAAATCAGATGGGAGGTGTGCACATGCACAGTGAGGTAAGTTTGCCTGGGGCTCGCGTGCCCATACAAATGGCTCTGTGTGCCACCTATGGCATGTGTGCCATAGGTTCACCATCACAGCTATAGTATTTCAGATAAGTGGTTGTCCAATCTCTTCTTTAAAACCTCCAATGTTGGAGCAGCCACAACTCCCAGAGGCAAGACAGTTGTTCCACTGGTTAATTGTTCTGTCAGGAAATGTCTCCTTAGTTCTAGGTTGCTTGTCTCCTTGATTAGTTTTCATCCATTGCTTCTTGTCCTGCTTTCAGGTGCTTTGGAGAATAGATTGACCCCTCCCCCCTTCATTTGGCAACCTCTTGGATATTGGAACACTAGCAATATCATCCCTTGTCCATCTTTTTATTAAATTCAGATAATCAGAGTTGGAATGGACCTTGTAGGTCATCTAGTCAAACCTCCCACCTAAGCAGGAGACCCTACACATTTCTGACAAATGGTAGTCCATGTTTTAGCCTCCAGTGTCCTAATCATTTTTGTTGCTCTTCTCTGTGCTCTTTCTAGAATCTCAACATATTTTTTATATTGTGGCGACCAAAAGTGGATGCAATATTCGAACTGTAGTCTTACAAATGTTGATCTTGAGTATCACCATTATTTATAAAGATGCCCATACATAATCCCTATTCCCATATTTAGAATATAATCATTACAAAAAGATTGCTCAGTGCAATTCAGCATTTTGAATGGGTAGGATTAGGCTTGGGGTCAGTGGTAAGGGAAATGATTGGGTATAGCATTACCAAGTTGTCTGTAATATCCATATTGTTCCTGATAGCCATTATGTGAAGGTGTCTGTGTGTATTTTTAAAACTCCCTGAGTACCTGCTAACCACTGTCTAATCTTAAGAATAAAAGATCACAAGCAGTGTCCTGCTAGATAAGATTTCTGACTCATCTATTCCACCAGTCTGTTTTAGAATGGTCAAACAATTGCACAAGTAAGTCTCCCAGCATCACCCCAGAGATGCCTACTGTTTTGTGTCCAAACCGCGAGGTAGACGTGTTTCAACAAAAAGTCTTATTAATTTCTTAACATTTAATATGTGAAAACCGATTACGGTTTAAGGCTTATAGACGAGCCCGGCGAGAGTGCTATTTTTACTTTTAAGTACTCTGCGACTATCTTGTAGCCAGAAGTAGACATTTGTTTATAATGTTTGCTTGCATAATGCTGAACAGTTTGTGGCGGCTATTCTTCGTCGTGCTTTCTATGTGGTATTGGTTTCGTTTGTATACTAAATCTTTCTTATGTTAAAATTCATACCAATCAGTATATGTTATTATTGTTGAGCACTTATTTGTATACGATATCAGAATTCACCCTTCTCCTTTTTTTTCAACTCTCTTAGGTAGTGACTGTATGTTCGTCAAAGTATGTGCTGGGCTTCTTTCTCTTGACTTCGATTCTGTACCTTTGCGCTTTGGTTTCATTTCTTTGTTTGTGTCTTGGATCGGTTTTTCGATGGAGTTGTGTCTCTTCTGTCTTTCTCCCTGAACCTTCTGGAATTGGTGAGTGCGCATTTTCTGCAATGCCTGAGTCGCTGAGTCTCAGTTTTCGTCGCTTTCCTCTCCCGTCCGGTTTTCTCTTCCAGTTCAGTTTAGCTGTGCTTGGCTGGCCCTTCTCCGGATTTGGATTTGTTCGCGTGTTGCACTTTCTGTCATAACAGTGAGTCTCTGCATTTTTGCTCTTTTTGCTGATTATTGATTTTCGTCGTTTGGATTTAATTCGTTCTTATTTATTTTTTCGCGGTTTCCCCTCCCTTCTTTATTCTTGTCTTTGGTTTGAATTTTGTCATTTTTGTAAATCTGGTTGTGTTTTCTTCATTCGTTTAATATTGGGACAGTTTGTGGAGCTGGTTCTATGTGCGTCCTGACTCTGCATCGTCTATTTCTCGTTTTAACCGGTTAAGACTTTTGGATCTGTTATGTTCTTTATTTGTCTCGGTATTTACATTATTTTGTGTCTCTTATTTGTATATATTGCTTTTGCATAATATCTAAATCGTTTCAATTTTGAATCTTCTGATAATCGGTTAGACATATCGGGGGGGTTTCAGTTGAATATTGGATGCAGGCGATGCGTATACGTATTGGTGTGCGATCTATATTAGTTGGTTCGCTTCACGCCATGAGTAGTTCGTGTATGGGAGGGTTGTCGTGGTTGTTTGGACACTGATGTGTTTATTATGCTTGGATCTGGTGAGTATTCCGTTATTATTGTCTTTTGGTACGTCGCCCTAGTGATCGCAGCTTTGTCCAAACCGCTTGCCTTGATAAGTCTGACATTCCGGTTATCAGGCCTACCAGACGTTTGCAGGCCGGAATGTGCGGGCGGCGATGGGATAGGCTGTTTAATGACCTAGTGGGCAGCATAGTATTGTTTCGTGATATGAGCGTACTGATTAGATTGTGGTTACATTATATGGACACTAGAATACGGTAGGCATGGTGCAACAGTTTGTGCTAATTTTCCTTATACAAATTTCTGTTGTCGTTGATGGATAGAATTTTTACCTAACCAATTGGTAGTAGCGTCCAGACACTCAAGAAACGTTTTCCTTGGTAGACTGCGAAATCATGTGGATTTTGTGACATAGGGGCTCTTTGAATTTTCCCAGTCCTCTTATAGTGCATTTGGAGGAGATTGGTCTGACTCTCTGGCTTTGTGTTTGACAGTTTACCGAATATTCAATGTCCTTATCAATACCACGCACCAGACATAACTCTAGAATGCTTTTCATTTAACATTCGGGTGTCCCTCGTGCAAACATAAAGTAACCCTGGGTTGCAATTTGTTGGGGGAAATTAACCGCTCACATCCCATAAACATCCTTTTCTATCGAGAGTTCGGTTTTGTCTGGTCGAAAGGTTTAAAGTCTAGTTTTTTGATTTCGGCCAGCCTCTACATACCAGTAAAGTACGTGGAGTCAGTGGTCTTTTGCAAGTGGCTCTGGGACATCATTACGAGAGTGGGTGAATTTTCGGGGCAGGTTCTATCTTTTGGGATCATGTTGGTGCAGGGTCTTCTTCTGTTACTGCACTTGGTGCTGCTGCTCAAAGCTCGCATGGGAAATTGGTTTCCAGGCCGGTGTATAGATTGTATGAATAGGCTGCTAGGAAACTCTGACGTCAACCTAGTATTTCTTTGGAAGACAGGATAATTGTGGTGTGGCTTGTTCCCGAGCAAAATCCAAGCAGTGTTTGTGTCTGTGACAATTTGAGAAGTCCACATATAGGAATTCGGAAAACGTTTTACCCGTGACAGATTGCACAGATCTCTGTCCAATTGGCTGTAATTCCGCTCGGGCTTTTGACAGGGTTTTGAATAGTAGTGATGGGATGCCTCTCTTCCGTCAGGGAGCTTATGGCTACAGGATTGCTCTGACTCCAACACGGTGAATGCGTCCGCGCAGGGGTCACTCTCAATGGTATCTGGGTACGCGTAATGTGAATGAGAAGTCGTGTTCGAAGTTTAGCATAGGTTTTTGTATTTGCTGAAACAAGCGCTTTTTATTCTATTGTATAGCCCACAGTGTGTCACAAATTAGCTTTCTTGTCAGTAACTGGTTGTAAGCGTTCTGCATGAGCTTTATTAGGTTAGGACCAAAGGACAATTATATAAGATCAACTATTTGATGAGATCCATCGAATGCGCTGTAAATCCATCGACTTTTTGTTCTATTGGTTCTGGTTTGCGTGCTTTTTAATGGTTTTAAGTTTTCTTTGTGCTGGGGGGGGATGGTGGGGATTTGATACGCCTCTCTGATCTAAATGCATATAGCACAGAGAATGTATGTCGACGCTACTGACTATTTTTACCGACAACAGTGCAGCACTTTTCTTTTTTTACTATTAATCATGCGAGCTTCTTGAGATATTATTGTCAAGACTACTACGGTAGGGGAGGGGCCGCATCTTAAGTCATCTGTCTTATGTGTTAGAGAGTTCTACGGTTGACTTCTGTCTGTATTCGGTGAGTCCTGAAATTAGACGTCGTGATGCAACAGGTATATGTACCGATCTCTCCTTGTATGCCTTAAAAGCTTCCAATTGATAGCTCTGTGAATGGAGCTCCTATAGTTCCAACCTAGTTGATCAAGTCCAAATTGGCCTCTTTATAGTCGTTGAATGCCCGTATGGCTGTGAAACTATGGTGTCCGGTGCCTGCTGCTTGTGCAGGCGTATATGACTTAGGTGGAGATTGCTTGTGATGATAAGGGCTTGTCCCAAGGTGCTGAGTTGGAGCACGAAAAACTTTTCTCACCGGCGTCCCCGGGAATGTTAGCAAGTGTGACTACTGGCACGGGTATAGCGCTCTGTTTGTAGTGCGATGGCGATTGGTTTCGAGAGTAGTCTCGCTGTAGTTCAAGCTCATCAGGATTGAATTGAACGGCTTAACAAGGTACTTAATAGGGTGTACGTATCAGCGCTGGTTCACTTGGATGGTCATACGCAATGGTTCTAGATACCCCTGAGGGGACTGGCTCAGAGTTTATTCGTAGAGGTGCGTGCTGATTCTGCAATCTTTTGTTTTACAGCAAACGGACTCTTGGCTTTTAGTCTTCTTGGGGTTACTGGTGGTCTAGACTGAAAGAATAGGGTTTCTGCCCGATACTTGCCAAGTGAGGCCTCGAACTACCTGTCTTGAATTTACCGCAGATCAGGTCTTCCTCCAGCGGTGATTGCTGGTGCTCGACATCGGCTTTCTAACGCATGACGGTCTATCGACCGATGCCGTCATATGGGCTGCGAACCATTAGGATGCCGATGAGGCTCGTCTATCTAACGACGATAATTGAGGTACGGTCGACATGTGTACAATTGGGTAACATGTCTGTCAAAAGTGATATGTTTTTGGTACTTGACGATTTGGAAATGTGGACTCTATCATCCTACGTGTGCGGATTCGCGGAGAGGATATCCGGCTGGTAGACCGTTTGAGTTTAGGCGCGCGGTGGGCTTTTCGGATTGCTTGTGGTGTAGTCAGGGACTAATGTATGCTTTATTGGTGTCCCAAGACCAGTGATAGGAGGATCCTGAGTCCTACTTCATTTTGCAAATGTAACTGGCTTCCTTGCATAGATTGGTTACTTGGTTGGTGATGGTAGATCGTTCTACGCAAGCTTTTCCATCTAGCGTTTCCTAGGTGTAGCAGACGTTAGATTGTAGTAGTTCTCTCTTGCTATGAGCCAGTGTTGGCGTGTTCGTCTGGCAACATGTTCTCTCATGTTCGCCTGGCTTGCTGTGTGGTATATGTTCGTTCGTATGTGATACTGGTAGGTTGTTATTTTTGTCGTTGTGTAGCTGATATGCAGTATAAGGATGTCTGTGTGTCTTTAGACTTCGTGCCAGACTTCATTTTCTTAGAATGATGTGGAACGCCGTCTCGTTCTCTCTGCAATTTGTGCTGTGCCAGGATGGCATCGAGAACCAGTGGCAATCAGGCTCTTATGGTTGACGTTATGATTCCTGTTGCATTTCACGGCAGTATAGTCCCGGCCAATGCATCCCTTGCTTTCTGTCGATGCTCTCTTGCACTGGCTGCGTAGTCGAGATACCGTGGAGGAGCTGCATTCTGTCTGCTTTCATGTTATTTGATTTATCGTGACGTTTCGCCATAGTCTCGTGTGGATGGGGTGTTATTTCGATTAGGAGAACTGCTGTGCAGAGGCGTTGTGCCAGGATGTGTAGTTGTTCATCTGACTGGTTGTGTTTCGATGTTGAGTATGTATACAGCTGTCATTGATATATAGGCCGATTTTTTCTTTAGGAGCTGTGTGCTATTGAAGCGGCTTGGCTTCGCTCACTTGTGCTCCGACGCTGATAGGTTGAACTATCAGTATTAGGCGTTTCGTAGTAGTCGTTGCTGTTTTTTGTTGAATTCTTAGTAGTCGCTAAGTCATCTAGTCAGACTTCAGTTAGCTCGATCGAGTAAGGTTAGGAATTGCGGTCACGTGAGGCTCCCTATATATGCAGTCTGGGAGTAGCGAGAGACTAGAGATTTCACTTACGTGGTCTCGAACCTTCTCTTGGTCTTCGTGAATTCGTTGCCGTTTTGTAATTGAGTTGGACACATCGGTGGTAGTGGGCTTAGCAGTCTTTCTGAAGTCGGACCATTTAGTTGTTTAACGTCTCGGGGCTTCGGCAGGCTTTAGCACTGAAGACGGTCGCCCGAATGCCGTTAAGAAAGGTACGCTCTCTTGCATTGTCTGAGAATGTCTTCATTCAATTCATTGCTATGATCCAGGTACATCTGGAATAGCGAGGTCTGCAGTAAACGGGAAGATCAATCCTCTTCGTGGGATTAAAAGTGCGTTGCGGTGCGTGTTCAGCCATGTCCTGTTTTGCCGTCGTGGAATCTTTCTCTCACCGTGGTTCTTGGTCTCAATGCGTTTAGGACGACCCAACAGACCTCGTCGCCATGTTTTGTTCTGAAAAAGCGAGGTAAGACGGGGTTTTTTCTCAACAACAAAGCTTTATTCTTTAACATAGTTGAAAACGAACGTTGGCTCCAAGCCGCGCCAGTTTGATACTTTGTATCTGCCGGCTTGTAGCAATACAATTTGTTGAGTTTGCTGACCTTCCTGCGCTTCAGATTGGTTCCAAACAACCAATCAGAATGTATTATTTGGAGCCACTATTTACATACAGAACACCTACATATGCAATCACACAACCTTAAAGGCTAATGGCCATTGATCCCAATGACTTCCAACTGAACCAATCCTGGTAGACAACTCTGCATCTCCTAATAGTAAATTCCAACATTGTTCTACTCTGTCAGCTGCTCATCTCTGTTGCTCAGTAAGACAAGCTTCTCTAACTCCTCCTTTCCAAAGCACTAAGACTGCAACCTTCATAGAGTTTATTAATCTCAAACTAATTTTAATTAATCATTATGGTGTGCAATTCAGTCTTTATTCGGAGTACCATGGTTTTAATGGTTTAAAGATTCAGCGTTTTGAGATTTGATTGATGTTTTGACCTATAAATAGATAATGTATACAATGTTGATTTCCCCCCCCCCCAATTTTTGTCAAGGTTTTTTGGTNCCCCCCCCCCCCCCAATTTTTGTCAAGGTTTTTTGGTGAAAGTGTTGCCTCAGAGTCAGTATATACATCTTAAAATGAACAAAGCTACCTCTGTTCAATCTGCTTTTGCTTCCGCACACTTACCTTGTCAGTGCAATACAAGAATTTTAAAAAATCAATCACTTTTACAAGCTGGTTGGAGCAGCATTGAGGCACAGCCAAATAAATATTTTTCTTCTTTGGTCCCCAATTAAAATTAAAACCCAAAACTAGTAAACACAGACCACAGCTTGCACAGACCAGAGCAAGTTGCAAAGGTCTTGTTTCATCATTTAATAGCCATCAAATTTTCTGTCTGATATCTTGAAATAAGAAATGCTGCCTCCTCTAAGGATGATGCACCTAGAGAGTTGTGACATTTCATGCTTTGTTAATTGGTTAATAATTGGTTTTATCTGACTCACTCAAGAACTTTTTCTTCTTCAAATAGAAAAACAAATAAATGTTATCGCTTGCTCTCTCTCTCTCTCTCTCTCTCTCACACACACACACACACACACACACACAAACAAACACACACACACACACACACACACAAATACTCAAATTGCATGCTAAGATTTCTTTTTTAAGGCCATTCTTGTTTCTTTCCAACACTGAATGAATGCAAACTTTATCTGGAGCTCATTGAAGCTTAGCTTAATAAAGCAATTACTGTAAAATCTTAAATCAAGTGGCTCACTAATTAGCATGCCAGGCTCTTGTCAGTACATAAGAAGCAACATGTCCATTGACTGAAAAAGAAGAATCCAGGCAAAATAGAAACAATGACAGTCAGCAAATTTGGGGAACAGTAGAGGATGAGCAGGTATGTCTTTCATGGGCCATTGATACAGTTCAAATTCCTCAGACTGAATGTTATTTCTGCACTCAGCACAGTGGCTGAAACTCCAGGTTTCCAGAAATTGGAAATAATTTTCTGCAACTCCAACTTTAAGGTCATCTGAGAGATCAAAAACACATGTGCAGCTATTTCTTATTTGCACCATTCCACTGGTAGGAAATATGCTGCCTTTAAAAATGCTAATTTTTGTCTTAAGAAAAAAATCCTAATTTTTATGCAGGTTTTTGATTTAATAAATTTTGTCTTAGAGGAATATTGAAGTGACTTCAGGAAAGTGAAAATTGAAAATGGCTCAACTTAAAGCAGAGCCAACATTTTATAATCCATCTCTGAATAAGAAGAAAACTTGAGATCATATATAATGCTGCAGACAGGTGGTCCCCACAGGGAATTCTTAACAAAGCAGTTTTTGGTGGGTTCACAGTTCTGGGAGATGAGGAAATAACCATCTTTCTCAACTAAACTAAACTAAACTAAACTAAACTAAACTAAACTAAACTAAACTGAACTGAACTAAACTAAACTAAACTAAACTAAACTAAACAAACTAAGTACCTTGCCTGACAGAGTTGATAGCATAGAACCGAGACTTCCAGTGGCAGGCAAGGACGAGTAGAGGTGCAGAAGCCCGATCGTGGTTTCAGTTAATCTCTTCTTGTGGTTGGTGCGATTTTTAGAGGTGCTTGAATCCCAGGAAGATTCGTGTCGGTGTGGGGGATACTCCAGATGCTGTGTGGGGAAGGCAACCCCCCCGGCAGCGAAGAGGAGCCCTACAGAGCCCAGCGAGCAAGAGATAGCCTCCTGTCAATGGAGGCTCCGAAGTCCGGACTGTCACCAATACGAATCCGACTTGTTCACAATGCCCAAAAAGCCGAGTAAGTGACAGCTTGTCAGATCGGTTTGAAAGAATGTGGCAGAGGGAAACCTTGAACGGTGAGGAGGTAAGATCAGCAACTATAATAGTCTTTTGAAATTAAGTGACATTTGAAGCCCGAAAAGAACAGCCTAAAAAGCGGAGAGAGGAGGAACGGGTGAAATGACTCTATCCAGACTGATCAGTGACCTAAAAAGATCTGGACGTGAGCATCTGATCCGCAAAGGAAAATATTATTTGTTGAGTTAAAGCATCGAAATAAAATATATGTGTCTCCAGTACCTCGAAGCTCTGACGATGATTATAACCGGTCATTTTCTGTTGTTATACTATAGAGACTGCTCTAAATTAATTTAGATGATTTGGCCGAATAAAATCATTTTAACCGAATATTCGTCACGCTGAGAGGCGTAATGGTGCTTATGATGATTTGACAGCAGCACCGATCGACACTTAGACAGTTCCGGGGATACAGAAAAAACTACCTTAATTTAATTTTGATAACTATTTCAAAGGACCCTCTGCGCGAGAATTTTGCTTAACTGAGGAGGTGTGGTAGTGAAGAAATCAAATTTGAACTTGAACATTTAAAAAAAAAAGGAAGTGGAGTGGATTGAAGATTCAAAGTGGAGTGATTGACAGTAGTTATATTCACCACTTTCTACCTCCCCACTTCCAGTACGTCTTGAAGAGGAGAGAAAAAAAAAATTCATATCAAGAATAAAAGAACCAAAGACTGACTTTGAATTTCTTTTTCCTTATTTACATGCTTTTTCCTTTTGTATTAAATTGTCTAATTCTTCTTTTTACTTCTCTCCCCTTTCTTATTTATATTTTGGTATTATCTCTTCCCTCTTCCTCCTTTCTAATAACGATGATAATTTACTTATTGAATAGAAGATTGTTATTGTATTAATGATAAAAAAAAAATTTGATTGCATTAATCTACTAATAAAAGGATATTAACACCTGACTAGTATATTAAATAAAATGTAAAATCATAAAATATTTATTGAATCATTTATGAATAAATGTAAGACTTATATTTAATATTTCAATAGTTAAATTTATGCGTGTGAAACATATCAAACTTGAATTTAGTTGGATTAGATATACATTTGATTATTATTATAATGTTATATAATTATTATAACACATATATTATATAGGATTGTTGTAAAGTGTATAGTGTGTTAAGAAACTGAATATAAAATCCAGAAATTACTTATTTGATTTAGAAATTTAAAGATTGGGAAAATATAAAAGGTAGATTAATTAATTTAACATAGATTAATTCATATAAGCGTCATATATTGAATGTAATCTGCGATAAAATAATTAACCATAATCCAACAAACAGAAATAAATCATTAAAAGAATGACCTGAACAAATACTATCAGCTCTGAAACGAAGAAGCGACTCCTACACTAACAACCGACACTGAAACAAACTTCGCCATGGCTCAAAAACTATAGAAGAAAACATTACAGTAAAAAACAAACAAATTTTGAATGCCAATATTCAAATCAATTTTACAACACTACAATAATTCGATGCAAATTACAAGAAACAATGATAAAAAAACCCACAATGAACAAGAGCAGAGTTAATGATCAAAGAAGATGGGAAAATTGAAATTTAGAAATGAAATTGGCGTATCTCTAAGTAGAGATTAATTGGATACTAAACAGAGCCTTGGGAAAAAGGATAAGCAACAATAAAGAGAATAGAGAAAGGATGAACAAACCAAAGGAAAATTGAAAGGTAGACGAAGAATTAAAAATGTAAGCAAAGAATGAAACCCAATTAGTCTATCTAAGCAGTTATTGGACAAGACGTGACTACATACCTGAGATTTCAGAATGACTAGAGGAATCAAGGAGAAGATCCTAGAACAACTGATGCGGATACTGCTGGATTATGGATAAAGACAAGATTGATATTTGAAAGAGTTCAATGAGTTACAGGATCTGTACCACTACTGCAAATTGCCAGTAATAGCCTGAAGAGTCATATATGTTTTACGAAGAAGGGGGCGAGATCGTTTCATGACTAATTAATAAATTTCCAGGATGCTCCAGTAGCCAATGGAACAATTAGTATAAAGTACCAAGAAATTCTGATATCTTAAACAAAATCCCGATCTAGAAGCAACTAATCGAGAACACAGATGAGGCGATTACAAATTTTTTAAGATATCTGCGATTACTTTAAAATCTCAAAATAATATCGTATTCATATTCGTTAATCCCAGATGAGTCAGATGTTAGTTTCATGGAGCTAAAGGTATAAGCTAATAATTTAAAACATAGTTAGCATAACCATGGAAAACGAGCACGCCCCAATAAATTATTAATAAACACCAAACATTCCATTAAGTAAATTCGAGGACAGACCCTAAGTTATAAAGAGAACTGGAACGATAAATTACTACAGAGAGCAAAAGGTATGCCAAAATAAAAAGAAGGACTTTAACGCAAGCACTATAAACCGGATTACGCTTAATAGAATCATGGAGTTAAGTTAACGAGAGGCATTTTCTTAAGCAACACCAAATATTTCACTTCTGCTTCGGCCGGATTAGGCAGTAATTTCTTTGAACAACCGGTTCCAACTGCTAAGAATGTTTACTTCTAGCAAATAGGTGCGAACTGGTTAGTAATCCCCCCCTTAACCCCAGCCTTAGTTGTAAACTATAGACCAACTATCCTTATGCTGCGACCACCTATAAATCATGGAATCAATTAATTAACCAATCCTTTATCTCCACGTTAGACGATAAACCAACTTACTCTCTAATAGACAATTGTTTCGAGAAAAACCTATCCTGCATCTGCAACGTTCCGTATTACACTGCAAAAACACTATGACCGTACACAACCTCGAATCGGCAAGCATAGACATAATCTTATCAGTATACTTCTGTAAGAAGCCTTTGAATTCAGTGGTACACAACAACTACTAAACTAAAAATCTCTATGGGTATTCACTTATGGACAAGCTGCATAACTGGATAGAGCAATTCCTGTCAAAGCAACAAATGTACAAAACTGTGGCTAGTTTCCCTATCACATTTCTGTACCTTCAATATGTGGTGTCCCACCAAGCAGTTTCTAGAGACCAATTCCTCCTCATACGCTACATAATGACCTCTATTTGATCATATTAAGAGCAACTGTTTCTCTTTGTGACGATCAAAGCTATTCAAACACAGACCAATAATGCACCCTTCAAGACCTTGACCAGCTATCAGACTGGTCATAACCAAATGCCAACTTCCAAATTCAAACAAATAAATGCTTCTGTACGCGATCCACCGTCGCTACCGCAAGCACCCAGGGGCCCGCCTAGGACTTATCTCATTTCCACATACTCCACTAATTCTCGCAACACCGAACAGCCATTTTACAGTCTTACATATTGCAAAAAAATATCAGAATTCAGGCTGATATCTAACCTTATTGACGATCCACACTCTGCAAGGATCTTTGGGTGGTACTCATCTCTAATGACTCTAAATGTGCTAAGACCCACTGCAAAATACTAGCCAAAAACATTTTAGAGTTGTCTAAAATCCTAATCTTAGTAGCTTCTTCTCTGATAATTTTACACCACTAACTAGATCAATTACAAAACATTTCCTCAACCATCTACTCGGTAATATCGCGATCTCAGTCTGAACCCACATTACATATCTGAATTAATTTCCGCATGTATTTTACGTTGAGAATAGTCCAGAAAATATTCACAAGAGTTCTCCACTCTTCTATCATTGAGAATACCTGTTTGCACCAGAACTTGAACATTCTAGACCTAGAATACTAGAACTATTGCTCCTTTGTCTCAATCTAAGTATAGTATATAAAGTCATATATTCGCAATGTCCTAGCCATCAATGATATACTTAGCCTTAACCATACAGTAAGAGCAATATAGATACAAACTCAAGGTTAATCATACCAAACTTGATTGCAGGAAATATGACTTCAGCAACAGAGTGGTCAATGTATGGAATACTCTACCTGACTGTGGTTTCTTCTCCAAACCTCAAAAACTTTAACATTAGAATTTCTACTATTGACCTCACCCCTTTCTTAAGAGGTTTGTAGGAGACATACATAAGTGTACCAACGTGCTTACTGTCCCTGTCCTATTGTTTCTTTTATTTTTCTTATATGTATCCATTTCATGTATTCATAACTATGGTTTATACTTATATCTTGTAAGTGATTGACAAATCAAATAAATAAAATAAACAATCAGGACCTTCAGAAGAACAATGGGTTTGCAAACTTCTTTTTTTAAATCACTTTTGGAAATTGTTAAGAGCAATTGTTTCGGCTATTAGGAACTTTTGGATCAACAAGGCTGAAAACATCTGTGAGTTTCCTTCAATTCTTATTAAAAAAAGATTTGAAGGTTCAAGTTTTGCGGTGAATAGAAAGCAAAAAAGAACTTGGTTTTGGAAAATTGTATATGGTTTAGGTTACAAGAATCCTTAATGTGGAAAAAGGCTTTTGTTTTTAATTTTTTTAAAAAAATATGATAGGATGGGACTTTCAAGAATGGATACTAGAGGGAATTAGAAGAAACTAAAGATTACAATAAGACAAGAACACTTAAATTGGACTTATTAATCCAGAATTGAGGAAAATATTTTCACGCTGGACATACTGAAGGATATTTTTAAACAATGGATTCAGAAGTTAATTTGAAGAGCCCTGCCTCTATAGATAGACTGCATTTAAAAGATGTTAAACAAGGGGAACAAGTTTTACAAGTCAAAACTGAGGCTGGTAGGGAGAGAGATGTACTTTGAGATTTGCAAGATTGGTGTCAGCCTTTCAAGATAATACAGACAAGAAGCATCAACCACAGCTACTTACTATGTTTGTTGTCAGAGCAGAGGTCTCCAAACTTGGCAACTTTAAGACTTGTGGACTTCAACTCCCAGAATTCTGGGAGTTGAAGTCCACAAATCTTAAAGTTGCCAAGTCTGGAGACCCCTGTGTTAGCGTAACAGAATCTGGCAAGAAGTACATTTCTCCCCCTTTAACTGTACAATCAAAGAAACTAGGGAGGGTCTCTTTTCAGACAACCAATCCTTCAATTTAAGCTATGTCTCATCTGTCCTTTGCCTACTCTATAGCTTCTCTTCTTCCTGTTTCTCAAGGACAGCCTTACAATCCATTACAATTAAGCATACAAACAAGCCTAGCTGGAATCCATCCAGGAGGAAAGAAGGGAGAAATAAATTATTCAACATTTTATTTTATTCCTTTACGGTGTGTTCATGTGATCAAGCAGATGCTGAGGATACTTGTATTCAGATTCATACACTGTACAAAGGTTAGATTCAATGATTGGAATGTTCCCTTCCAAATTCATAAATACAGACATAGAGAGAGAACCCAGCAATCCTCCAAACAGTCATGTATTCCCATCATTCCTCATCACTGAATTTGCTATCAAGAATAGCTGGGAACTGAAGTTCAGCAACATCCAGTGGGGCCAAAGGTTATCCACAAATGAAGGTGAATATATGTGTCCCAGGATAATGTTGCAGGATCCAATCGGGGTTGGTCATTGGAACCAAAGGTTTAATCTTCCAAGCTTTCAGATTTATGTATTTATTTGATTTGCCAATTGCTTACAAGATGATAGGTAAAAGTATAAACATGAGTAAGAAAACAGGAAATAGGTACTAATAAATGGGGACAATAGGATAGGGATGTTAGGCATGATGGTGCACTTATGCACACCCCTTACAGACCTCTTAGGAATGGGGTGAGGTCAATAGTGGATAGTTTGAG
>BHFT01017631.1:0-12115 GCA_004320025.1 Laticauda laticaudata | reverse complement strand
AGGAGGAGGAGGAGGAGGAGGAGGAGGAGGAGAAGTTTTGCTTCCCACTCAAGAAGCTTCATCAGTTGTACTGGATTATGGGGGAGATGGAAGGATAGGAACTGACAGTTGAGACTCAATGGTGATGGGATGGATTGTGTTTCTTTGCATTCATCTGGTCTTAACACTCTCTGAGAGTCACTGAGGCTACTTGGCATTTTATCTGTTCCCTCAGGGTCACCTGAGGAATATATTCAAATAGCTGTGAGTCTCCAGAAATGGGCTTATTCATTTGTTATTTATTGGACAATAAAAGAAGTCCTCCCTCTCACATAGTGAAGGTGCATTACTCCGCTTGTTGCCATTGATTTTCATTGTAATTTTACTTAGATGAAGGATTTCCATGCCTGTACAAAAACTCTACAATGAATGGAGATGGGGGGATTTTGATTGGCCCATTATTCTCTCTTCTTAAGACAGTAAAATTCTGTTTATGAACATTGCTGTGAAAAACTCTTTCACCTTGCACCTGCGTACACAGCAGGCAAAGATTGTTGCCAAAACAACCTTATGTAGCATACTGTTGCAAACTTATGGTTAGATCGCAGGAAATAAAGGCATTTATCTTTATTTGTTTGTCTGCCTGTCTGCCCTGTCTGCCTGCCCTGCCTGCCTGCCTGCCTCTCTGTCTGTCTGTCTATCATCTATCATCTTATCTATGAAATAGCCATTTTCTTCCTTAAGGCATTGCCATGTTTCAGTCCATACAAAGCAGATATCATCATAGAAGATGGCACTTTGAGTTGGAAAATCAAGATTCTTTATCAAATTGAAGCTTTGCTACATCTGTAATGCTGAATAAGAAGTGCAGGGGTGGGCTGCTGGGGGTTCACAGGGGTTCATGAGAGCCCCTAACTAAGATTCTGTGCCATTTGGAGAACCCCCAAATCCCACTCCTGGCTGGGCCCACCTACCCCGCCCTCCCCTCCCAGGAGTCCCCACACAGCCCGTTTTGGATGCAGGTAAATGCAGGGTGCATGTGGAGGCTCAGGGAGGGCAAAAAATGGACCTCCAGGAAGTTTGGGAAGACCGGAAATGGGGCCATTTCCAGCTTCCAGAGAGCCTCCGGAGCCCACAGAAGCCATTTTCACCCTCCCGGAGATTTGAGGAAAGCCTCTGAAGCCCGAGGAGGGCAAAAATGCCCCCCCATGGTGCATGTGAATGACTAGGCCACACCCATCATGGCCATGCCCCCCAGCAACTGGGCATAGAATCCTTTGCTAAAATTTATGAAGCCCACCCTTGAAGAAGCCCCTTTCAGCTTCTAGAAGAAAATAGAGTTACTTAGCCAGTCTGGATCCCTTTGAATCAACCTCCTTAACAGCCCAAATATTATCCTGTCATCCTTAGGGTCACCTGAATCAGAACTGTGGAATATTGGAAGAGCCAGAAGGATTGCATTGTATACTGGAGTTAGGCAGTGTCTTATTCCTCTGCCTCTGTTGAGGGAGGGCTGTTCAGTTCTAACATATCCCTCTTTCACACCAATGGTCCTCTCCATCCAAAATGTGTCCTCAAAAAAGTGACCTTTACCTTTTAAATGCAGATGGACCACTGAATCTTGTCCTGATGGGTTCGATCTTCTATGTTGTACCCTGCACTTTTTAATGGATGAAAAGTGAAACATTATTTTCTTCTTCTTCTTCTTCTTCTTCTTCTTCTTCTTCTTCTTCTTCTTCTTCTTCTTCTTCTTCTTCTTCTTCGTCTTCTTCTTCTTCTTCTTCTTCTTCTTCAAAAAATCAGTCCAATTTCCTTTAAAAACAAAACACCTTTGAGACAACTATGACCTGGATGACTGACTGAGAATACCAATATTTCTACTTGCAGAATCTACTGCATGGGTATCAAAGTTGTTGCGTCACATTGCCATCATGTGATGTTTTACAACATTTTTCCTATTCACAAAGCTGGGATAGGTATGGCCTGTGTTTGACACATCCGGCCTATGGGCTGCGAGTTTGAAACCCCTGAATAGTGGATAAAGATGTACCTAAATCTCCCTGGCTGCTGGTATATTTGAGCTGTTCATGTTAATAATTTGGTTCTTGAATCTTGGATCTGACTTCTAGTCCTAGCCTCACCACTTCCTACTGTTTTTAAGCTTTTGGTCTTTAACCCAAGCTTTATATTCCATAACTCTTCTACCCATTTTTTCTCCACCACCATACTTTACACACACACAAACCCACATGCTCTTATTTTTTGATATTGACAGTGTGCAATGACATTGTGAGGATGGATGATCTTCAGTTAGAGATTTAACACAGAAGGTTAAATTTACCCTAGAAGTTTAAAAAATGATACTATTAGGAAAGACTGTCATGAAAAGATTAATATGGAAAAGGTGTGATTATTCCTGTCCAGCTTCAAACTAGTAAATCCCATTAAGATGAAATCTGTACTGTCATGCCAAACTGACATTGTTTGTTCTTATATCTATCCAGGGAAACTGAGTTGTCTTCTTCACAAGGAAATCAATACTGGCTATGACTGAGGCTTTGTTTCCTACTAAGCAAAATGAATGACATCCTGCAGCTGGATTTACACATGTTTGGGGTTCAAATGCATTGTTGAAGTGAAGTTTGTGATATTATGGAAGCCAGGTTGAAGTACCCCAGGGGATGTTCTTCAAAATCCTTGCCAAATGTATATATACAATTGCACTGTATTGATCTAAAACAGGGGTGCCAAACTCAAGGCCTGCAGGCTGGATCTGGCTCACAGGGTGCTTAAATCTGGCCCATGGGGCCACCCTGGAAGCAGGGAAGGACCATCCCATAGTGCCTCTGCCAGTGAAAATGGAGTTTGGGAGGGCTGCATGTGGCCCTCCAGACCCCCTTTTCAGCCATGACAGCTTCCTGCAGCCCTTTGCGAGAGAAAATGGAGCTCAGGTTCCGTTTTTACTGGCAGATGTCTATCAAAAGAAACAGAAAACAAAACAAAGGAGAAATGTTTCCCCCTTTGCATTTGAGTATCCAAGAAGGGACAGGAAAGGAGAAGGAGAGAGAGGAAGAACAAACAAAAAGAAGGAAAGATGGGAAGAAAGCAAGGAAGGAAAAAGAGGGGAAGGAATAAGAAAGGAGAATGAAGAGGGAGGGAGGGAAGGGAGGAAGGAGTTTATAATGAGAGAGAGGGAGGGTCTGAGGGAAGTCCTGCCTTAGCACTTGGCAACCACAGGTGCCCCTGACATGAGTGACATTGAGCTGGCCATGCCCACTCTGGCCACGCCCCCCCACCCCCGAGGTCAAACACAGTCCTGATGCAGCCCTCAATCAAATCAAGTTTCACACTCCTAATCTAAAACAATGTCCATCCAAACAATTCAGAATGGTCACAGAACTTTAATGTCAAAACTCAGAGGGTCCAAGGATGGAATCAGAAGTGTTCAATGTGTTAGCTATATTCTCCTACTGACCATGTGCTGCCCATCCTGCTTACTTACAATGAGAAAATAAAAAAGAGCAGGCTGTGATAAATAAACTGTCCAGAATCAAAAGAGAGGAGACAGTCCAAATCAAGGAAGGGAAAAACAAGAATCTGACTGGGAAGTTTACAAATGGTGATCATGTGGCCCTGGAACAGAGTGATGTCATAAATACATGCCAGTTGCCAAGCCCCCCAATTCTGATCACGTGATCACGGAGGTGCTGCAAGGACCTTAAATGTAAAAACTGCTCATAGGTCACTTTTTTTTTTTTCAGTATCATTGTAACTTTGAAGAATCATTGTAGGAATGGTTGTAAGTCAAGGACTATCTGTTTTTCCTTTTTGCCTTTCTAAGTTGGATTTTCAAGCTTTACTTCTGGCAATCAACACACCTACATCTTTGTTCCTATGAATTCAGGAGAATAATTCCTGATTCTTCCAGTTTCAGTAAAGGAAAAACTGGTCAGGAGCATCTTAATAAGTTATTCTTTCATTAACTGGTGATATATTTTCAGTTTCCTTCTCTGATTCACAGTAAGTTGACTATGACAGCAGAGGCAAAAATTTCTCTGATTTCTCCCATCCTATCACAAGCTCCTCAGATCTTCCTCTTTAGAAAGCAAGTCTTCTTGGGTTTCCCTAACACAGGGGTGTCAAACTCATGTCATCACAGCAGTGTCATGTGACATATTGGGACCTTTTTCCCCCTTTGCTAAACCAGGCGTGGGTGTGGCCAGCGCATGACGTATCCAGCCTGCAGGCCAGGAGTATGACAGCCCTGCCTTAGCAGGCCAGATGAGCACTGCAGCATCTGTAGCAGTGCCAAAAAAGCAAAATATGTTTTGGAAGTACACAACCCTCAGCCTATCCAAAAAAGAACCAGTATGGGAAAGAAACTATTTGCAGCCTTCAGTTTTTCATTTTTTGTTAAAGTTTAAGATATAAAATTGCAGTATTTTGCATTATATGAAACCCATAGGTCATCCATTTTTAGCAACAAGGCAGGAGAAACCTGGAGAATGTCAGGAAAATTTAAATCCTAGCTATGCTACTAATTTAGCTCTGGAGCATGTGCTACAGTACTTACTTTCATTATGAATACTCAGTTTATATATTTTCACTATTGTCAGATCTAGCTCACATTTATCTCAGTTTTTAAATACGTACTTGGTGTTCTGTATGGAACTTGGTAGGTTCCAAGTTTCTTGTTCTGATTGGCCAAAAAGGCCACTTATGAATTGGTTCACTAAGAACCAATCCGGGAAGCCACCAAGTGGCAGGAAGAATTAAACAAGTGTCATTGGTCACAAGCCAGCAGGCAAGCCGCTATATAAAGGGCTGCTGCGGCTTGGGCTACGTTCTGTATCTTCTGCCTAGCGAATTAAATAAAAGAGTTGTTGTTTGGAACCCGGTATCATGCGCTTCTTTCCAAACGGAACAGTGGCGACGAGGGTGGGCATCGTTGTAGAAGCAGAGACCGAAGCACGTGGCGATCTGAACCGAGCGAGAGAGATGGCCGGTAACAACACGCCGCCCGCACTCTTCAATCCTGAGGAGGAGGATTGGGAATCATATATCGATCGCTTTCTAATGTTCTTAGAAAGCAATGAGATGGAAGAAATCTCAGACCAAAGGAAGAGGGCTGTCTTCCTTACACACTGCGGACCGGGCTGTCATGTCCAAAATGGTGAAAGGCGCTGGCAAAACCCAGAGATGTCAAAGCAGATGACACTAGTACCGACTGAAACTGAATGCTCCGCAGCACACTATGCGCACCGGTGGACTCAAATTTAATCAAAGGCCACGAATTTTACAAAAAGGACCAGAAGGAAGATGAAACTATAGCAGATTTTGTGGGCAGCTTTGAGACACATTGGAGGAGCCTGTGAGTTCCAAAACATGGATGAGGCAATGAGAGACCGCGTAGTCCTCGGCCTGAAAGACTCTACCCTTCAGAGCAAACTACTGAATCGGCGAACATAAACCGTGGCCAAAGCCATTGCAGAGGGCAACCACCGCCAAAAAGCAGCAAAGAAGTCACAGCAGCACTATGTGGCAAATGAACGCATTTCCAGACCTACCAACCCAAACAGGGAGAAGAAGGCAGAGGGAGGAAAAGAACAGCCCACAGTGACAACCCACCATGAGGACATCGAAACCCAGGTAGACACCAAAGACGACGACGATGTCCATAAACTCTATTCAGTATAGAAAATGGTTGCGAAAAGAGAAGTAATCAGCGGGAATTTTCAATGTGCAGGCTGCGGACGGCAATCACCCACGGTCTGAATGCAGGTTCCTTGACGCAAATATGCCCAGGTTGTAACAAAAGGGGGCACATCGAAAGGGTCTGCTGCAACAAAAAGAGCTATAAGTCCAAAAAGACGCGGCAGCCACCCCTCCCAAGCAACCGATGACAGACAAGCCGCGCAACAGATGGACCACCACAATAAGAGAACCAGTGACAGGAGAAAACAATCACACAGTCACCATCGGCAATTGCCAAGGTGGAAAGTGGAAAAGGTTCGGACTAGAGGTGCAGCATCGAGCGGGAGACCCTGCCGAGATGGAAGTCAAACTCAGGTCATTCCTATCAATGCGTATCCTGCGAACTACCATCTCTGCTGCTAATTCCGAACATTAACAGAGAGACAACAGAAACAAAAACTAGTGTTAAAAGACTATCAGGGAAATCGAATCCCAGTAGTACGGCCTTGCGGACATTTCTAGTTGAATTTTAAACACCACGCCGAAGTCTTGCCTCTGACTATCATTTGATCGCGACACCCTAGCCTGTTAGGGATTGAATGGTTCGTGCCTCTGGGAATTGGATGACCGGGATCACACGCATCGCTACTACACAACTGGGAGGAGAACCTACTCCAAGAATTCCAAGATGTATTCAACAGGACTCTAGGCAAGTACCAGGGCGAATTCCATTTAGCCTAGACCCGAAAATAGCCTCCAATCCATTTAAAGGCTAGATGCGTCCCATTCATGCTAAAGCCAAATTGATGACGCACCTGAAAAAGTTACATAGCGCAGGGTCTTTACGACACCCATTTGACCACACCAAGTGGGACAACCCCCATCATCACACCAGTGAAGCCAGATGGTCAGTGCGCATCTGTGGGACTATAAGCGCAACACTGAACCACGCGGTCCAACAAAGCTCATACCCAGTGCCAGTAAGTGCAACACATTTACTGCACTTGCTAGAGGTGAGGAAAAATATTTGCAAAACTCGACCTAGCTCAGGCCTATCAACAGCTACCCGTTTGATCCCATAACAGCAGAGCGCACAGCACTATAGTAACACCATAGAGGGACATTTCAAATGTAACGCATCCAATCTCGGTGTCTAGCGTTGCCCTCCAAGGCATTTTCCAAAGCCTCATGGAATGCCTACTAAATGGAATCCAAAGGTGTTGTCCCATACTTCATGATGTACTGGTGCCTCTCACGCAAAAATGCCAACCAGCTAGAGACCAAGTTAAGAGAAGTCTCTTAACACGATCTTCAGAAATCAGGCCTCAAAGTAAAGAGGCAAAATTGTGAAACTGGCCCACTAACTGGGTCCGAATTCTTGGGCTATTTAATTGATGAGCAAGGCATTCACCCACCCCGAAAAAAAAGTGAAAGCTATTAAAGATGCTCCCAGACCCAAAAACAAAACCGATCTCCAGCGTTCAGAGGCCTCATAATTTTTTACAACATGTTCCTGCCCCATAAGGCAACAATAGCAGAACCCCTACACCGACTTACTAGATAAAAAAAAACCACTTGGACATGGGGCACCAGGAACAGAAAGCCTTCCAAGGTATCAAAGACCTATTAATGTCAGACACCGTTCTCATTCCAGTTTAGCAATACCCTGCCTCTGACAGTCACTTGTGATGCCTCGCTCTTTTGGGCGTTGGCGCCATCCTGAATCACCAAACTTCCAGAACGGCAGAGAGGCACCGGTCACATTTCCTCAAAGATGCTTTCCAAGTCGGAACGCAATTACAGCCAACTTGATCGGGAAGCTCTCGCAATCGTCACTGGAGTCAAACGATTCCATGAGTACCTTTACGTAGACCCTTTTCTATTCGCAACCAATCACAAGCCTCTCTGGAAATCCTAGCGGGCAACAAGCCAACCCCAAACATCCTATCAACTAGAATGACGAGGTGGTCTGAATTCCTTGGCTGCCCTATTCCTACACGCTGCCTCCACAACCCGGCAAAGCCATCTCACACACTAACGCCCTGAGCCATTCCTGTTGCCCATACAGAGGATGACCCTGCTCCAACTACCTCATACATTTCAGCTTGAGACCTGCCTGGGAGCTACAGCTGACTGCAGCCAACATCGCAAGAGCCACAGCCAAAGACCCTTTGACAGCGCGCATACTGAACTGGGTAGGTAAAGGTTGGCCAGAGGAAAACAAAACTGAGACTTTTAAAACTTTCCATGCCAGACAGACCGAACTGTCTATTGAAAAAGGGGTGCATCTTATGGGGTGACAGGGTGGTAATCCCGAGCAGCCTCCAAGAAGACATCCTGGGCATGTTGCACGAGGGTCACCCAGGCATAATCAAAATGAAAGCCCTGGCCAGAGTTACATATGGTGGCCAGGGTTGGACAAGGACATTTGAACGCTGGGTTGCAACAAGCCACAACTGTCAGAAAGTGAGGCCTACCCCCCCCCCCACAAGCACCAATAAGGGACTGGGAAACTCCCGGGGTCCATGGTCCAGAGTGCACATTGACTTTGCTGGACCAACGAAGGGGAACACTTTTTTTGGATTGTGGTTGATGCATATTCGAACTGGTTGGAAGTCATCCTCATGGTTCCACAACCACCGAGGCTGTTATGAAACAGCTCGACAAACTGTTTGCAATTTATGGGCTACCTGATGTACTGGTTTTGGACAATGGGCCTCAGTTTGCCGCTCTGCAATTCGAACAATATCTGGCTGCCCAGGGATCCATCATGCCTTAGCCATGCCGGCCCATCTGGCTGCGAATGGCAGGGCCGAACGCATGGTTCGGTATCCTAAAGAGGGCCTAGAGAGAATGGACAAGGGGACGTGCAGGGCAAACTAAACGCGACTACTAACCTTACGTCAACATATTACCTAGTAGACACAAATAAAGCCTGGGCTGAACTTTTAATGGGTAGGAAACTTCGGTCTACCTGGACAGGTTACACCCCACTTACACATGGGACAAACCCCCACGACTCTCAGCAAATACCGTACCTTCAAATCAGTAGCCTAGTCTATGCCAAGAACCTTACTGGAGACCCTCTATGGCTGGCAGCCACCATCACACACAAATCACAGGCCCCCAGTCCTACTGACTAACTTTCATGATGGAAAGGGAATGGAAGGCAGCACATAGACTACCTTTGTTCCCGCAACCTCAAACGAAAAACTGCCCCAGAACCAAAAATTAATAAATTCTGACTATAAAACAACCAAGGGGGGGGGGAAGTATTAATAAATAAAAAAGGGAGAGACGAACCTCCCATAACAAGACAACAAACTCTGCAAAACGACAATATAACAAACAAAAACAGCACTCACGGTTTAGATGAGTCCCAAGAAAGAAGTCTGGGAGCAGGAGAGCAAAGCAAGGCCTTCTGGAAGGTGGCAGCAAGCCAGCTCAACCAACCCGGTCAAACCAGAGGGAGCGGCAGACCATCTCACCGGCCAAGAGACTCAGGCCGGGAGCGGCATGGCGACTCACCCTCCAGGAGGTTCCCATGGAGAAGGTCGAGAGAAACAGCGATCCCGTCTGAACGCTTGAAGACCAAAACGATGACTGAGCCGCGCAGGTCAACTAGAACTAGAAAAGGCCCACCTACCTGCGCAACTATGTCACCCACGTTGGACTGAAACTAAAGGGGAGGGTGTTCTGTATGGAACTTGGTAGGTTCCAAGTCCCTCGTTCTGATTGGCCGAAAAGGCCACTTACGGATTGGTTCACTAGAACCAATCCGGGAAGCCACCAGCAAGTGGCGGGAAAAATTAAACAAGTGTCATTGGCCACAAGACAGCAGCAAGCGCTATATAAAGGGCTGCGCGGCTTGGGCTAAGTTTCATATCTTTTGCCTAGCGAGTTAAATAAAAGAGTTGTTGTTTGGAACCCGGTCTCACGTGCTTCTTTCCGGATGGAACACATACGTATGTACGTACATATATACATACATACATATATACATACATACATATGTTTTAAATATAAAAACAATAAAACTAATAAAAGAGAGAATAATAAATTAATAAAATAACACAATAAAATAACTCCCCACTCTGATGACAACATATCACATGAGCCATTTAATGGATTCCATCCTGCTCTGCCTTCCCTGGGCCCACTGGTTGATCCAAGTCTTGTGTCTTCCAGAAGAGTGTGGGGGCCCATTCTAATCTTCCAGAAGAGTGTGGGGCCCATTCTAATCTCCGGGGAAATAAAACATACAAAAAGCAGATCTTTTTCAGAATCATTATGACCTCCTGCTCTTATACACATACTGGCAATAGCCACTGCAAGTTAGAAATCACAATAATGAATTGTAGATTTAAGAAATTTGCTGCTACTAGGATATGGGGATAATCCCAGTGAACCATGAGCCAGAAATTCAAAGGCAGAAGAAACATTTTGGAAACCTTAAATATTAAGACCAAATTTGATGTCATAGTTAAGGTGGTGGATTAGAAAAGGGGAGATTGTAAATCCTGTTTAAGATATGGAAGCCAGCTAAATTCAGGCCATTCTCTCTTAGAATTCATAGAGTTCTTATCCTGGGAAAAATAAGAGGAGGGGTACAGCAAATCCTCAATTTATGGCCATAATTTGTCATTAAGCAATGTCATTAAATAAGGCATTACATAATTATACCTGATTTGAGGGTTTTTTGTCACAGTCATTAAATGAATCACACATGGTCATTAAGGGAGACATCACTTGCAACCTTCTGCTTCCCCATTGACTTTCTTTGTCAGAAGTCAACTGGGAAAGTTGCAAATGGAGATGGTGATTGTTATAAGTAAGAGCAGAAATGATATGCTGAAACACATAACTGGCTTTTATTTAAGATACTGCAGTATCGATCAACCTTTAACACATACTGGACATAATATAAGGAAAAGTAGATGCCTTTTTCCAAAAAAACCCACATATTTATATCCAAATATAGTTATATAAACAGTTACATAATACATCTTGTTTTCCAAATCAAAAATACACAGAATCCCATAGGAAAGTTGTTTGTCTTTCCACAAAAATTCCCCCACTTGATACTGGACAATTATCAACATTCTTTATTCAGATTTATCTCCACATTTCCTGTTATGCAAATACCAGAAGGCTATAATAGCGTCATTACTTTCTCTTAATGTGACTATATAATGTCAAAGCACCCTAGAACATAACTCTAACTTAAGCCAAGTACATGGTTTTGCAATTCAACATATTTGTCGAACAAAAACACATTCCATAACTGTTCTGAGCTTTTAAAAGTTCAGACTGCGGACACAAAATGGCTTCAGTTCGGCTCTTTATATTCTCAAGTATAAGAACCAAATTTCACCCATAACAATGATGCTGCAACTATTGTAAGCATGAGCCGGTAGTGTCCAGATTATGGGTCACATGGATGTGGGACACTATGAAAAACTGGCTGTATGACACTTTTTAAGTGACATCCTAACTTTAAACAGTCACTGAACAAGTGTCCCTGAGTAATGGTAGTCTAAGATGACTGATGACAGATTTTACTGGAACACATATAACCTAAAGTTATTTTGAGAGGTTGATTTGCCTTCCCACATGCCCACCATCTAAGAGAACCAGCATCTGAACAAATGCACTATTAAAAATGTAATTTACTTCTAGCTGCTACAGGAAATTCACATCAAGCTTTGCCTGTCCAGATGGCAGAAAATCCAAACATGGGAGAAATCCATATGTCAGTTTGAAGCTCTAGCTATTGTTGCCAAGGTCAGTAATGGAAATATTTTGGCAGTTGGAAAATAGAGGGAGCTAAGTTTTCTCCTTCTTGTGTGTATGCACACATTTAAAGGTGTGAACTGTTCAAAATAATATATTTTAATAGTAGAAACAACTCCTATAAAAAAATCAATGATCTTATTTCTTGGTTTTAATGTTCTATATTGTCCCCCAAATCATAAAATAATGCGTGTCCCTTTGTAATAGCAAATTATCTAAATCATTGGTCGCCAACCAGTGAGCCAGGGACCACAGGGCCCATGGGAACACAAGGCTTGCATCACTTGCATTGTGAACAACATGAGATAGTGAGGAGAGGGGGGGAAAGGGAGAGGTGGGGAACTTGACCCACTCGCCCCATGGCTACTGGGCTGCTTCTTTCTGCTTCTTTCTTCTGCTTTTGGCTGCACGCAAGAAAAGTGTTGAGTTCACGAAGAATGAGACTCGAGACCAGCATAACTTCAGCTCTTTTACTAGTTGCTGGATTCCGTATGAGCCAGGAGCCACAGCAGCCCTTTTTTATATAGAGGCTGCTCGTGGCCAATGACGGTTCCTTGATTTTCCAACCACCAAGGCAGCCAATCATAAACTAGTTATTTTTGACCAATCACCGTCAAGTAGAACACCAATCAGATTTGAGTATTTGTGG
>BHFT01017630.1:0-16468 GCA_004320025.1 Laticauda laticaudata | reverse complement strand
TCATTGTGTCTACAGAGACGGGGTTCCCAGCAGTTGAAGGAACCCAGAGCACAAATTCCAGGTGCATTTTTATACCCTAATGTCCGCCCCTCGTACGAGGGCTTGGGCTCACATTCTTTTCTGTTTTGCAAATTTTGACACATATTATTTCGAGATTTAGGGTGCATCGGCTCACCCTATCTAGCAATAAGCACGTTTTGAACACGGTTGTCGTGCGACACTCAGCAACTGTTATTACAATTCTATTGTCATCCGTAGGCGCATCTTGGGATGGTTTGTGTTGTTTTTTCTCTTGGTGGCACCAACAACTGGAAGCAGCGTTTCATTAATTGCTTAAGCATAGAGCTACTCGGAGGTTTGGAGACACATTTCTATATTTGTAATGAATCAACATGCGGAGCACACTCACGACAACAGTGACCTTCTCGGTTCTGCTACAACAAATCCCCGCCTTCTCTGTTGTCGATTTTATGTATCCAGACTACTGGCATATCTATGCTCAAAGATCAAGGTAGCGAGATCGCTCGTCATGGCCTTTAGATTTCGGAGAGTAGACGTAGCTCTCTGGCCTGATGTGCCAGATACATCATTAGAGGGACTATTCATGCTCTCATCTTGGCTTCTGTTCTCAGCCTTTGGACTCAGGGATTATCCTTCTCATTCCCGACCTGCACCGTTGTATTAATGTGCACCTTAGGGAGACGCGGACTCAACAAGAGAACAATGAGCACACATAGCTTAATGGCATTCGAGGCGTATAAGTCCGCGATTGACTGGGTAGGATCTATTAAACCAGGTGTGGAAGCCTCGGAGAGTAACACCAGGACGTAATTGAGTTTTGCTACCCCACGAGGTAATGCGCAATGATGGGTTAGATCACCTCTTTTGTGATCAACTGGAATTAGAATGACATACGCTTCTTACCATTACTTTTAACTGTCTGCAATGTGAATTTGTGGGTTGGACATCCATGGATGTATAGCACAGGAAATGTGATGATAGATCAGAGGCACACACTACCCTCTCTTTTGATATTATAGCAAATGTCTAAAAGGCATACCTAATGTTATGTGAGCACTCCTGTCTTCAGCTTCAGAAGTATCGGCTGATGTGATCGCATGTTTAGATATTCTTTATTGTATCATTGACACATTGCCATCTACATGATTTGTTATTTAGAATAGTGGTATAAACAACAATCTCGTGTCATTGTTTCACCCATCGTGAGCTACAGTATCATTTAACACGGGAGATGTTTGGACATACAGTCATAGAAGAGAGATAAGATAGATTTTGTGAGATAGATATTATATATAAGATATAGGCCATTAGGGAAAGCGCCACATCAACGTTTCTCCAGCTATTCCAACCTCCGGTATCACAACTTACCTCCGGACCATAGAGTTGATTGCATGTGCCACTCCAGATAGAGGTGGATCTCCCTGTATGCATATGTATTCCCACAGCAATCAGCCCATCCTAAAGTTTTGCCTAGTAGCATAGGTCTGGTTGTTGTGATGTGTCGGGTTCCAGATTGATCCTTTTCCCTCAAAATGCATAACATTCTGATACTGATCTTGATTTAATGAGATACGATCTAACTTTCTGAGCAACTCTTGGTATAGCTATGTGTTACTGTACAGGGATGATTGCAATATGCAAAAAGTCTTATTACATTTTTCATCTCCTAAATGGAGCCCTCTAGTTCATTTATCCGCGAACACAGCATTAACACCGTCCCTTTAAATGAACAGAAAATCCTTATGCTGTTTATTATGTTTGCAGTGTGTGTCTGTCCAACGTGACGCTGTGGTCCTTAGTCCTGATTCAGTTGGTTTTGCTGTCCCTGTCCGCTGTCGGGTCGTTAGATGAGATGTCCTTGTCTGATCAAGCTGGAATTTGCGTAGTAGGATTAGTCTTCTTCACTGTGTGAGCTTGGATCTGAGCATGGTGAGTTTCAGGAATAGTGACCGACTTCATGTGCAGTATCCGCTGTTTGAAACAATTGTCGCATCCGACTACGTACGTGACGCACAGATGTGCTGGTTGTCCAAGTAGCACCCTGCATGGTCCAGTGTACATATTGTGAACTTCTTTAGCATGTGGTTGAAGTAAATAATAGGGTTGGGATACAGATAATGCGTGCCGCAAGTTGCACGACCTGAGTCGTGGCGATGTGGGATTCTGCTGGCTATTTCTTCACAAGGGTGAAATGGTTGGATTCTAGTATGTAGCGGTTCATGATCCGTGTGTTGTTTACGCCACTGGGTGCTGTCTGTCCAAGGTTGTCCGTCAGAGGTTCCGGTGCTTTCTTGACGTCTGCGTGTGACTGTGCATGCTTCTGCTTTCTCCGAGTTAGGCGATGCATTTCCAAGTCTACAGTTAGCACGTGGTACGGGACCTTCTCGCAGAGTGTCTTGTCAGCTTTTCGACGCCAAGTCTTTAGTAGGATACCGCATATGATATCAGATTCTGTGCGACGTCGTTGGCCACATGAATAAAACCTTGTTTTCCTTGGATCAACGAATCTTTTGGTGGTTTTTTATCTGCTTCCACCTCACAGCAGCTTTGGAGTTGCCAGTAAAACCACTCTTTTCAGACCCTCAAAAAGCAAAAATGCCAGGGCCCATTACATTGCCCTTTTCAAACACAGCTATCAGCATCTGATCCTTTGGGGGGAGCAACTTGCCAATCTCAGATCTTTGTTTCTGCATCCTTGCTTTCTGAGTCTCAGCTCATCCTCATGGAATTAGCTGGGTGCCCTCCCTGGCAATTGATTATTGGACTATCATGGACTATGTCTGCTTCTCCGAACTTATGCTTCATTTGATTCTGGATTATCAGTCAAGTTCTCACCCTTTTGTATCTTGCCCAGAGTGAGATACATGCATTCACTTGCATAATTGTCCCTCTGCCTGCCTTTGTATTGTCAATAAACAATTTGTAAATCAAGGTAGCATATGCACATCTTCAGTTTGGAACAGGAGAATTTATTTCTGAATTTGCTTTAAGGTACTGGTTTGGCTGGTTTTAAGCTAAACATTAAAGTCCACACTGAAGAGTGTTTGTAAGTCTGTAGGCCTGATTTTTTTGGCTGCCAATGAGGCCTAGAGATGGAGCTCTCGCCTCACAATCAGGAGGCTGTGAATTTGATCCTAGGGTGAGGATATTTCTCTCTCTGGGCACATTGAGAATATATCTGCTGACTAAAACTCTGCATTGGCAATGAGAAGGGCATCTGGCCAGTAAACACTTAGCTCCATTCAGTTGCCCAGACTCCACCCCGGAAGAGATTATGGGATTATTAAAAAAATATGAATGAGGCCCACCAGGAGATAAAGTTACGACTTCTCTCATTTGCATAAGCACCCATTTCTTTTGAATACACCCAGGGCAGCTGCAGGCACAAAGGTAATGACTCTGCAAGGGTCAAGCAGAAGCATATAATTTGGCAATGCATAATAGAAGGTAAGCATAGTGGTGACTATGAACGTCAGCGTGCAGTCTGAATTCATTTCCATTCCATGCAGGCATCCTTACTAGCCCATCTGATTGTTTAAAAAAATATGTAATAAAACAAACAGAAGGTTGCCATTCTGCAAATCACAAAGGATCTGTTTGATTGACAAGAACACAAAATTCTTAGAAATTAATAAGATTATAGCCACAACACAGGGCTTTATATGGAAGTGTACTCATCTATAGAATACGAAGAGAAGGAAGAGAAAGAGAGGAGGAACAAAACTTGGAAGAACTAAGTAGCTATGCTAATAGTAAAGACTCTAAGAAGCAAGAACAGATGGTAGACAAAGTTTACTATTTTGCCTTCTGGTTTGTGACAGGTAAAGTCTGCTGTAGCAGCCATTTTGTGATAGTGTACAAAATACTCCTCAGTATTTACATGGTACTCTCCCATCCTAAACAGCTGTCCACCACAGTATATAAATTTGTCCAGTTTAATTTACCAGCAGTCATCAAAAAGCCAGATATGCATCAGGTGGAAAGCCTGCACCGGTAATTTGATGATGAACTAAAAAATAGCTGATTGTTTCCTTGGTTTGGAGATTTGGGTGTTCTCTCCTTTGTACAGAAACAGATTTATAAATATTCTTCCTATTTAATGCTGCTGATCCAAATAACTCTTGGATTAGTTTAAATCACATTTGGGGATCAATATTTATTTCATGCCATTATCCATCCTACTAGTTTTCATACGATTAGATTATTATTTTTACCTATTTGACAAGTTTGCTTACTACCAGTATTATTGTAAAACTATTAAGCATGGGACTGTTATTTGTGTGGTACTAAAAACTTGTAGTTATGCACTGGGGACAGCTTAGAAAAGAATATGGGCTCCTGAGATAATTAAGTACGCCGAATAAATGTGTGCCTTTGGAATGCTTATGCAGCAAATATGACAAGAGGCAAAAAGGTGATCAAAGGATTTTTTTTTTAAAAAAAACCCTCTTATTAAAGACAAAGGTTTTCTGTAGGAAATTATCATATTTATCTAATATCACATTTAAACTTCCCCTTCAAACCAAACTCTGTCACACATTTGTCAGTATTTACAGGTCATATACAGGTAATCCTCAACATACAACAGTTTGTTTAGTGACAGGATGAGTTATAACAGCAGTGAAAAAAAGTGATTTATGACTGTTTTTCACACTTACAACCATTGTAGCCTCCCCATGGACATGTGATCAAAATTCAGACACTTGGCAACTGATTCATATTGAGAATGGTTGCAATGTCTGGGATCATGTTAGTACAATTGGCAACTTTCTTACCAGCAAAGTCAACAGGGAAGAAAAATTCACTTAACAGTGTCATGAACTTAACAACTACAGAGGTTCACTTGATAACTGTGGCAAGAAAGGTTGTAAAAAGGGGCAACATTCACTTAACAACTGTTCCACTTATGACCACAGATGTGGTTGTAAATCAAGGACTACCTGTAGTGGTGGAATTCAAATAATTTAACAACCGGTTTGCCCAGAGTCAGTTTGGTTGTCATGGGAGGCATAGCCCATTCCCGTCATCTAGCTGGGTGTTTCACTATGCTGCATTGGAGAAATGGGAAACAGAGCAGCTGGCATAAGGGAAGGAGGAGAAGCAGGGAAGAGAAAGAGGGAAAGTGGCCTCCTCACCTCATGTTGCGTGCTCCATTCCCCATTTCTCTGTTGCAGCACAGTTCAGTACCTGATAGTGGGGTAATTAATAACCAGTTCATTTGAACCGCTGTGAACCAGTGTGTGAATCCCACCACTGACTACCTGTATATCCGTGTGAAATCTGAGGTATTTTTCTCTGGTCACAGTACATAAAAAATAAAGAAGTTGACTGTTTTTCTTTCACAGTGTTGGTCCCATTGAAACTCAAGCTCTTCCTAGTATTAGAGAAGAAAGTTCCACTGGTGTCAAAGGCTAACTACTTCTTCTGTGCACTCTGGTTCCAGTTTTCTTACCCCTTAAGGTTTCAGTGACCCTGAAATTGTAGCTTTTTGAGAAAAGTATAGCTTTTACATGGTAATGCTTTCAGACAATACGCTTCACTGCATTAAAACAGAGATGGAGCCATTCTATGGGGATCAGCCCAGCCAGCAAAAATTGAATTAGCCGACAACTAATTGCACCTCAAGGAGAAACACAAAGGTTTTGTTCACAGAACATGTTTAACTAGATCAGGATGTATCTAGTGGCTGTTTTCCAAAACCTTAAGCTTAAGGGCTTTTGTTTTGTGAGTCCATTTGGGTTAATTATGAATTGTGATGAACTGAAATTAAAGAAAATGGGGAGTTCAGTAACCAGGTTAAAGTATATCATATCAACATGGCCAAACTATCCAACACAAGTTTGCATAGCTTGGTTGGTCAAATCCAGCTCAGGTGATTACAGGTCATCCTCGACTTACAACAGTTTGTTCAGTTCAAAGTTACCTAATTGCAAATCAAAATATATAGAATGATACATGTATAGAGAAATATGTTATAACCATGTATACAATAGATATAAGTATGCTGTATAATATCAATTTTTTAATTCTTTTTTCTTTGGACCATAATGTTTGAAAAAGAGAAAAATGGTCGTAACTGGAATGTATAACATCGTGTATATTTTTAAAAGGTGTTGATACAACCAGAATAGTGTTGCAAAATTGAAATTGTGATGTAAAATGAAGGAAAATGCACAATAAAAATATTAAAAAAAGAAATAATATCCCATGCATTTGATCAAATTGTGTTCAATCAACAAAAGATGTACCAAATAAATCTACTGATCTTTAAAAAAAAAACAAAGCTACAACAGTGCTGAAAAGAGTGAATTATGGAACATTTTTATACTTATGATCATTGCGGCATCCCCATGGTCACGTGATCAAAATTTTGATGCTTGGCAACTGGTTCATATTTATGATGGTTGCTGTGTCCCATGGTCATTTGTCCCCTTGGCAAGCATAGTCAATGGGGGAGCCAGATTCACTTAACAACTGTATTACTAACTTAACAATTGCAATGATTCAATTAACAACTGGCAAGGAAGTCACAGTTGAAATGAAGCAAAACTCACTGAACAAATGTTTCACTTAGCAACATAAATTGTGGTCATAAGTGGAGGACTACCTATAATTTATGGTCCACTATGTCTTATAAGCCCATAGCATTGGTTGAGCAAACCATGGTTAAATGAACATCTGATTCACACAAAACCAACATTTTTATACCATTTTGTTTTTTTTAACATGCCAGAAAACTGATGAAGTCTTCCTTGCACCTTTGCTAATCAACTTCAGTACAAATACTTGGCCAAAATGATAATAATGGAAATTAAATCCTTAAAATATTGAGCTATATTGCACGTAAGCATGCAAAAGCTTAGTCTTTGACTGGAAAAACTTTGTTCAAGAATTTACCATCATAAAATCAATTTTATTTGTGGCATTTCCTACAACTTTAATCATAGCTATCAAGAACTGCGAGACCCATATACTTATCTCAAAACAGAAAAATACTGTACTGCAAGGATTAGGTCTTAAATGAAGTACTTTGAGAACCTTACCTCTTTTATCTATCCAGACATTTGAACCCATTTGGACAAAATACCAAGATTCTTCTTAATTCAGTAACATCTTCTCCAACCAATTCATGGTTTGTTCTTATGATATGGATGCTTGCCGGATTCATGAAGAAGAGATGAAGCTTGATGTGGGTTAAATACCTGCTCACACCTCCTTTGCCACTTGTTAGGATCCTTTCCCAGCTAATTTTCTTTTATATAGGAACCTGAATTGCTTCAAACCAAAGCTATTGCCTATAGCATCATTTTGATGTATAAGAATGTTTCTGGGCTCCATGCTGGCCTTAGAAGCATTATTATAGAAATACAAAATAAAGAGTGGATGTAGTCAAAGTGATTTCTCTTAAAGTGTTCCAATCCCCCCAGGGGAAAAATAAATGCAAATTGGATGGCACTGAGTAACCCCAGAGGACTAGAAAGGATGTTGAGAATCAACCTGACCAGAATATCTATTGCGAAGCAAAGTCTGCTTGACAGCCATTTTATGAAATCACCCGCGACATTTTCTCAAAATTATTAATGTGAGACATAGTCCCTTAAATGGTTGCTTTCTATTGTCCTCCTTCCTACCACTCAAAAAAATGTTTGCCCTGAAGCAAAAGGAGATAGTCTAATAATAATGACCCATCGATCAACTATGACAAAATTCAAAGTGATAGTTAAAAGCAGAGAAGGGAAGTATGAAAGAATTATAATTCTTCCTTAAGCTGGGAGATCCCAAAGGAACTTTTTTTTTTTAAAGGCAACTGGATTTTCTTTGTGTTTCCTTGAAGATGTTTCACTTTTCATCAAGAAGCTTCTTCTGCATGAATGGTAGAGAATGGAAGGATTTATATTCTTTGAGGTCATTTGGTCATTAGCTCTCTCAGAGTTGTTCAGGCTACTTCGAGGTTTATCTGCCTCCAGGTCCCCTGAATAGTGCAAATGGGTGTGGAACCTTCTTGGAACTGATGAAAGGGCTGTGTTGTAAACAGGAGATTGGTGGAGTTTTGTCCCTCCCCCTCTGTTCAGAAAGCATTGTTCAATTTTAACCCAGATGGCCTGTTTGGCCCCTCTTTCAAACCAGCAATCCTCACTGCTCAGAATGTGGACTTGCTGTCTTCAATAAAATGGCCTTTCTTTTTCAAATGCAGATGGAATGCTGAATCTTGTGCTGATGCATCAAGAGCACCTTTGGGACAACCATGACCTGGATGACTTGAGAATTCCCACAGCTATTAAGCTGGGAGATATTTATCTAGGGAAAAAAAAATATGGTTTAGGGATTTTAGCTTCCACATATTTACTGGAAGAAGCTTTTGAAGATTATTTAGGTTACAAATCATGTCAAGCTACACAAAAGCTTGTAGGAAGTGCTGGATGAAGTAATTTGTTTATTTGCTTGATTAATAGGTTTGGAAACCAACCAACTCTAGAAGGATTCTGGGTGGCATACACTTGTCTGAATAAATTGCATAACAATCAACCGTCTAGTGTTTCACAAATACTTTATCCCAGGGCTTGGAAAAACAGCCATAGTTTTATTGACAGCAAGATGCTCCTCCTCCTCCTCCTCCTCCTCCTCCTCCTCCTCCTCCTCCTAACTCCTCTCCTATCAGCACAGATGATATTACCTTGTTGGGTAATAAAACAACTGCAAGAAAATAACAATGTTCAGAGTTGAACATTGGACACTACGTAGTCCTTCCTCTCCCTCTCTCCTTCCTTCCCCCTTCTCTCTTTCTCTCCCTCCCACTCCTTCTCTCTCTCTCTCTCTTTCCCTTCCTCCCTCCCTCCCTCCCTCTTTATTTTTCTAGAAAACAGACATTGTATCTGCAATCTGTCCTGGTCATATTTTTCCAGATAGTTTTCCAAATCACCTTTAACAATCTCTACAATAGAAACAGCCAAGCCAATCTAAAAGTGCAGCTATTGCAATGAGAAAGAATTGCCCGTATAAAACAGTAAAGTAAATGGTATAGATTTTCTGAATCACTCTTTCTAATTCATGGCTTAATTCAAATAACTTTAGGTCAGGAAAGATTTTTTTTTTACTGATCAAAAGGGAAATCTGAAAATTGTGGTTTAACCAAATTACATTATAAGAATGACCAGATTGAAATAATTTGTTCTCATTCTGTTTCTACTTAGCTTTAATGCAAAATGTTCTTCAGTATGTACAAAGACAATCACTGTTCAAGATTTCACAGTAATTTAATTCCTGATTAAGCAGTGTTAAATGGTGTAGCACTGCAGGAATTGTTTAGTGGAATGAATGTTAATGTAGGCTGAATCCAGCTGGAGTAACTTTAGGTGGGTCAGATGAAAATGGACATGAAAGCCACAATAAAGGGATTTCTCTAAATTAGCATTGGGCAATAAAATGGCAAATGCAGTTAAAAACTGAAATAGAACAATTTATAAGAGCCATCAAAAACTTTATGTAAATGTAGAGGTTAGGTGACTAGCTAGAGGAAGGGTGTTAAAGTCATGGACACTCAATGAAAATGTTGCACCAGATTATGATTATGAAAAAAAAAGTCTATTTTGGACATTTTGTGAGATACAATGAAGATAAAAGTACTTGCATTGTCACAGCTTTACATAAAAGCCTATTGTGTCACCACACTGAGAGTAATAGTTCTTTTCAGTACATTTTACACTGGGAAGTTTGGAGATAATGAAAAAGATAAAAAGACACCCAGAACAATCAAGTAGCAAGAATTACTTATACAAGAAAAAGAAATTACATCTAGGCCTTTTTTAATTTTGGGGAACCTTATATCAGAGGAAATATTATAAAGAAATGTAAACGTTATATATTATCAGAAGGAAATGTGTTTCAATCATATCCTTGGATGGGAGATGACCAAGAATTAATCAAAGCTGTAGGCCAGTGTTTCTCAACTTCAACAACTTGAAGATGTATGGACTTCAACTTCCAGAATTCCTTGGTCAGCAAAGGCTGGCTAAGGATTTCGGGGAGTTGAAGTCCACACATCCTGAGGTTGCCAAAATTGAAAAATAATGCTGCAGGATAGTCCGGGAATGGAAAGACATCCTAAAAACCATTTCTTATTAATAACAAGAATTTATATGGTACCTCCATGTAGGGGACTCAACTTTTACCCGACAGTCTGTGTTACCGAATTGATAATATGCTGGCATTAAAACAGTTTCATTGGGGTAGAGAATCTGTAGAGCTTTAATTCCTTTTTAAATAAATAATAAATAAATTATAGTTAGAGGAAAGCATGGAATTATATTTCGCATAACTGATTTTTTGTAAACAAAACTTGGGTGTTGATTTAGCCTTTCTCATTTGTGCTTGGGCTCAAGTTCCCCCTTTCCACTTCCTAATTCAGACTGAAAATAACGGTCTCTGAAGATCAAAAGCTGACATACCCTTATCAAAGGAGTTGGACTTAATTAATCAATCACCTTCACTCTTTCTGAGCTTCAAATGTTTCTCTATTAGAATCTGTACTATCTGGGGTAATTTTTATCACTTCTGAGTATTACATTATAGAGTGATGAATTCTTTATCTGGTACTATTAGAAACAAAAAAAGTACTTAATATTCTGCACTATTGAAATTTCTCTGTGGGTACTGAGCCTACTTCAGGAAAGACACATAATAACTGGAAGAAAAATGAGGTTAATGTTACATCTTAAGAACATTACACTGAAGTAATCTACAGTTATGACTGAACATATATTCCCTATTATTACATATAACTGTCTCAGGAGATTTCATGCACAGTACTAGGCCAGGATATTTAGCATGGTTTTCTGAATAATCCCCAATGGTTTCTAATAGAGAACACCACAGTGTAATAAATGGGTTCTCATATCACACTGAGTAAATAGACAAATCTATGAATGCTATAAGAATTAAATAAATAAACAAATAAGGCATCCTGTCTCTAGAAACAGCTATTTTCTCTTCAAGGAAAGAAAAGACGTGACAAATAAGGAAACTTAATAGCAGTGAAATTGAAAAGATAAACTGTGACTTCCCTGGTCAGCTGGAACTGTATTTTTTTGTCTCACTGTGGTCCTTTCAGTCTTTCTCCATGAATAGGTCAATCGTTCTGCATGGTCATTCATTTCTTTTCAACACATTTTAAAAAACATCAAAGCTTCAGAAGAATTTGCATACATCAGTTCATTAACTTCAACCGAATATAAAGATTAAGATGTATATATACTCAGGAGAATATGCAGTATTGGTGATGGTGCTAAGATTAGAAATTGCATATCTGGCTTCCAAATCTTATGCTTTTAGTAAGTCCCAGCTATGGTATGTGATGTTTATATGGGGGGAAATATATTCCTCTGAAAAATATTAAATTTCCTTGACTATTGGCACATTATAACTTCTAAGAAGAAAATGTTTTATGCCAGAACCAAAGGATTATGCAAACAATCAATTTATGCCCAATTTGGGTGTTTGTGTTTCTTCAAAACCACTTCTGCATGTCATACAACAAACCACCTTTGCAACTCAGACAGTTGAAAAGATCTGCTTTTCAAAGAAAGGAGAAAAGAACATGGCACACTTGAATATTTCTCTAATATGATACAACCGACATGGGTTTTTTTCAATTGTCTTGAGAAAATTTTAGTCTAGCTTTATGGCATACCACTCATGCTATTGTGCAGGGTAACAAAGGAAGATAATAAACACAGCAAAAATAACTGGTTTAAAAAAATCTTGAAATTTGTTGGAAAAGTGTCAATTGTTGTAAATAATGGCATTTTTACTGAAAATGTATAGCTATTTCTGGGGTGGGAGACCTCCATATGGAATAGAAAAACAGTAGGCAAAGCACAAGTTAAACACTCTTTTTTCCAAGAATTTTAATCCCCTTCTATTCTGCCTCCTCACAATTTAAAAGGCCCAAGGAACTGTTATAAGTACCATTGCAAATATTGACTTTTGCTGAGTGATTAAATTCCATCAATTCAATTCCTAACAACCACTTGTATAGATTTACTATGAATAGTATTTCCTAATAGATTTCCTAATAAATGTTGACAAAGTTTCAAAGAATAATTCTGTTGGAAGGGTCCTTGGAGGTGTTCTAGTTCAAGTAGGAGACCCTATATCATTAGGAGCAAATGGCTGGCCATTCTCTTCTTTAAAATCTCCAGTGATGGAGCATGCACAAGTTCCAGAAATAAGCCATTCCACTGTTCAATTGTTCTCAGTGTCATGAAATTTCTTCTTAGTTCTAGGTTGGATCTGTCTTTAGTGATATTTCACCTATTATCTGTCTTGTCCTCAGGTGCTTGGAAAATAAGTTGACCCCCTCTTCATTATGACAACCCTTCAGTATTGCTCTCATATCACCCCAGTCCTTCTCTTTGTTAAACTAGAAATACTTACTTCATCAATCATTTATCATATGGGTTAGACTCCTCTACATTCTTTCTAATGTCTCAATATCTTTTTTGTATCATAGTAAACAGAACTGGATTCATCACATTCCAAATTAGTTGTTACTTTTTTGGAGATTGTAATGTATTCGTTGCCATTTCTTCAATTGACTCAAAAGACAATCACAGCAATATTTCTAATTTTATACCAAAGTAACTGGTTCTTCTCCCAACATGCACACATATTCATATTTCACAAATCTTAGGGTCTGAGAGGACAATTTAGACCATTCCCAATAGACGGCTAATCACTTTATTTCGATTTCTTGGTGAAGAATTCTATATTATTCTCTTATTATTTGAGAATCATTATTATTAAGTGTTGTACCTTATGACTCTTGACGAATATATCTTTTCTTTTATGTACACTGAGAGAATTTGCACCAAGACAAATTCCTTGTGTGTCCAATCACACTTGGCCAATAAATAATTCTAACTATTATACATTTCATTCTGTTATTTTCAGCCCATTTCACTAATGTATCAAGAACATTTTAAATGTTATTGCTAATTTCCATGGAATTAACCAAACCACATATTTTTTATGTCTGCTGCAAAACATTCCTTCTACCCAGTCATCCAAATAATTAAAAAAAATATTGAAGGCCATAGTTCCAAAGAATGAATATACACTATTTGATATTTCCTTCCAATTTGATGAGCGACCATAAAAATAAAAATATTGATTTTGTTCATTCTCCCACTTATTTTAATCCAAATTTATCTTCTGTTTCATCAAGTTTATTCTTGTATATTTCTGAACAGGCATTTTAAAACAGTCCAATTCCTTTTGTATTGCTTCTTTATGCTTTGGAAAAGAAACATATGTTTCATTCTATATGTCAATCATGAAGCTTATCATACCAGATCAGTCTCTTTTTTTTTAAATAAAGTTTTATTTGGGTTTTCAAATACAAAATACAAGTAAAACATCTTTTTTGAAAATAGCATGGTCCCTTTCCTTAAATTTCCTTAAAAATACATGTAATCTCCATAATTAATTTTTCCCTTATTTCTCTTCACATATGTTTTATAAATCATTAAATATACCTACATTTATTTATTGTCAAGCATTCCAGTGATTACGATAGCTATTTTATCAGACATTTTAACCATACATTGGTTCATATTTTCTTAAAATTATTTCTGCTTCTAATATAACCATACTATCTTATGTACTTTGCAGAATCCTTTTTCCATTAAGTTTTCACCCATTATCGCTAAATAGGCCCTGTTTCTCTATATTTTGCTTCTGTCCTTTACAACTTCTTTTCCTTTCTTTTCCTTCCTCCCTTTTTACCCCCGTGTCTCTCTACTTTCTAATTTTCTTTTCTGCATTTCCCTCTTCTGTTGCTTTCTGATTTTATACTTATTTTTCACTCTATTTTTTTAGTTGTTTTTCCCAATCTTAAACTTCCATTTCTTTTCCCCCCTTTCCTTTTTCCCCATCAAAGATTACTTGTTTATTAAAGATGGCTTCTTCTTTGTTGCAATCTTCTTGTTCTGCAGGCATTTCTTGTTGTTTTCTCATAATTCCAAATCTCCATTTCTAAAAACTGAAATACGAAGCCAAAAGAACCTCTCCCTTTTTGTGCATCTTCTTTGTACGTTTTAAGTTCCATTTTCAGTTCTTCTCAAAGTGGAGCATTTTAAACAGTTTTAAACAACCACCCGATTGATTTTAGTCTTTTCAAAACAATAACCAAGATCCAGAAATCATCAAGTAATCCAGATAGTCCTGAGTTTATATCTTCTTATTTCTTTTTTGACTTTCTCTTCCTGGGGTTTTTGTTCCAATATTTCAGATAAAATGTATTTCTTTTGGAAGTCTTGTTGAGATTTTGCTGTCAGTTCTTTTTTAATTCCAGACAGTCTCTCTCTTCCAGATCCTACCCTTTTATTCTTTTCTCTCCTTTCCTGTTTTCAAAAGCTTTTTATTATCCAGAAATTTTTATTATCCCTTTGACTTTTTTATTTTCAGCATTAAATGGCTATTGATGTCAAAGTGGATTTTTTTCCAATTTCTTGCTTAAGTCTTTTTGCTGTCAGTTTTGGGAAAGGAGAAAACCAAATCTTTCCTTTTCTTTCTCCTTCGCAGCTCAGCTTAAAAATCTTCTTAGGGAACAATGTTATTGTTTTTTTAACAGTTTCAATTCCAGGGTACCTTATTTGTTGCTGTTGCTGTTTGACCTGGTCAACAAAAACTTTCTCTTCTTATCTTTCTCCTGCACATTCTTTTCTTGTCGAATTCTTCTGTGGTGGCCATTTCTGACCACCGCTGCAACCATCTTCAGGAAAGAGAGTAATGGCCAGCTGGGGAGGAGATATGCAACTCTCCTCAACCCTGCAGGCAGTCTCCTCTCTCTTCACCACCTCTACGGGGTGGCTTAGCCCTGAAACTAGCTGGCTTGGGGCGCTCCAGCGGCAAGCACGGATCGAAGCCTTGCAGAGATGAGGTTTCGGTCTGTCACTGAAAAAGCTCAAACCGGAAGTCACCAGATCAGTCTTATATCAACGCATTTGCAATTGCCTTCTAGGGTTAAAGAGTACAAGTTCATCTACTTTATTTTCCAATTCTCAGTATCAGTGTCCAGAAAACAAAAGCCAAGAATACGTGTTCTCTTGATTTTTCAGTAATGGTTTAAAATACCTCATTAAAGCAACACTCCTATGTCCTTCTACAGTACACAAGTCTTCATTTCCAACTTCTTAATTACTCCCCTTGTCTTTTCTATAATGCCAAATTTACTATTAAATTTTCAGAGCAATATTATAGTATCAGCCCTAGCACTGATGATGTTACCTAGCTTGGATAATGAAACATCTGCAAGAAAACAAGCAAGCTCAGAGAGCACCAAGGATGCTTCATGGTGTTGTATCTAGAATTTGAAAAATATACTGGAAAGAGAGAAAATTGATATTAAAATGGATGCTTTAAAACTTAATAATAAAGAAAAATGTGGGACATGGGAAGAGGACAAGGAAGGAAAAGTAAGAAAAGAGGGGAAAGAAAAAGAAAGGATAATGAAGAAGGAAGGAAAAAGAAGAAAAGGAAGGAAGGAGATTATAATGAGAGTGAGGGAGGGTCTCAGGGAAGTCCTGCCTTAGCACTTGGCCACTACAGGTACCCCTGACATGAGTGATGCTGAGTTGGCCATTCCCACCATGCCCATGCTCACCCTCACCAGAGGTGGTATTCACCTGGTTCTGACCAGTTCTGTAGAACCAGTAGCAGAAATTTTGAGTAGTTTGGGAAACCAGCAAATACCACCTCTGACTGGAGATTTTATAGTACCCTTCCCATGCCACACCCACCAAGCCATGCCCACAGAACTGGTAGTAAAAAAAATTGAATCCCACCACTGAGCCATGCCCCCAGCCACTCCTGGTCATGCCCATCCAGCCCTCCGAGTTCAAACACAATCCTGATGCAGTCCTCAATGAAATCGAGTTTGACACCCCTACATTCGCAGTGTCATATTCACACATCTAATCCACTTATGAAAAAAAGCTCTTGTGCACAAACATTGGAAATTTGTCTTCTCTCTTTTTTTAATTAGATTAATAGGAAATGCTGGCAGTGATTCATCAGAATTTAACATAGTTCTTGAAAAGCGCTAACCTAATTCTCAAACTTTGGATACTGAGACAAGGAAATAAAACTTAGCAGTACTGTGGATTTAAAAAAAAATTAGATTAGATTCAACTTTATTGTCATTGCACATGAACACAGGCAATGAAATGTAGTTAGCATCTAACCAAAAATGCAAAACATCAATGAAGTATAGATATACTGTATATATGACACACACACACACATATATATCCTGACCAAAACCAACCTTGATGATGCTAACAGAATCAGACTCGAAATCACCAACATCCTCTGCACAAGCAAACCACCCAAAAGCAACTTATTCAAAGAAGAACAAACTGCACTACTTAACCTGAAAGAAGACACCAGC